>BGPR01000202.1:304099-522775 GCA_013235015.1 Araneus ventricosus
ACTTCTCATACTCGTATTCTTACGACTTCTCATACTCGTATTCTTACGACTTCTCATACTTGTATTCTTACGACTTCTCATACTCGTATTCTTACTACTTCTCATACTCGTATTCTTGCTACTTCTCAATACTCGTATTCGAGATCCCTCCCCCCTTATTCCCTGCTGGGACATAAAAAAATTGAAACAAACTGAGAAAGGATGATTCTTTGAACACATATTTTGAAGAAATGTATAAAACACAGGCAATATTTGCTTATGTATTTTTATCTAAACTAAACCAGTTAATTCTCATTGTATACTTTTCAACTTGTGAAAAGTTATTGCATATTACAGAGGTAATTTAACCAAATACTCACACAAAAAGTTTCCAGTTATTGGAGAATGTTTTGTACACATGTTGAGCTGTAATTCTTACGTCCAAGAATGACAAGTCACTGACAGTTAAAATCTGTTTTCTGCTTTTGAAAACTATCCTAAAAAATAATTCACTGTATAAGAAGATCTTGAAAAATAAATTTATATACTCTAAAATAACAATACAATTTGTATTTTAAGGAATAATCTCTAAGTTTTATTAGTCTGGTTATGATATACTAATCACAGTTAAAGGGAAACATATGGGTTGGTAAGCATTTTTCTAGCATTGTAATAATTTTGCCCTTTCTTCCAAAATATTTTACAGTAAATACAAAAAAATTAAGCTCTCTGAACGTAAAATTACGAGTTGGTATCAAAAAGCTTCGTGACTAATTCTGTAAGACGCCAGTACAAAACCTCACACACAGTCACAGGGAGCACCGACATTCATAAGTCAGAGTGTCAAGAGACATTGGTAGCTGTACAGCTCGTGGTTTTGTAACCACGCGCGTTATCACTTTTGGTATCCCAACATGAACAAAGACCGAAATTTTGTGTGAAACTCGGCAAATCTCTATATAATGCAGCAAGTACTGCGATGCTCCCATGAGTCGTGGAAGGTGTTTCAAGTGGCAAGCGTGCTTCAAGAGCGGAAGAACATCACTTGAAGAAGGCCATCCAGATATCCATCGCGGAGATCCAACTCGGAATGGCAGAAGGTGCTTAATACGTTTCGGGAAGTAGACTTCCAGGACACTTTCCAGAAGTAGCAAGAACGCTGAATTGAGGTGTAAGAAGACTACTTAGAAGGTGACCACAGGGATGAACAAAGTAGTTTCTTGACAGCAGAGCTAGTCTCGAAATTTTTTGATAACCCTTCGTAGCTTTCTCTGAAAATCCTGTATTCTTGCAATCAAGGATATAACCAGCAGAAATGCCTCGATAGGTCTCCATATCATACTTGCTGCAAGACAATATAAAAGATTAATCTTGGTATTCAGACTTCCCACGCTTTATTTTTTGTATCCTCTATTTCAATGATATGCAGCATTTGACAACATTTGTTTTATGTCCATTATATCCTTTTGCTCCTTTCAGACAACTTTTCAAGATGTACGGGAAAGTTGTTACTTCCATACTTCGTATGCTGAGAAAATCAATTTCAGTGCCAACAAATCTTGTCTGGTTTCTCGAGATACGCCCTGCTGCATATTGTTGATAAAAATGCAAGTATAAAGAGTATGATTTTTTTATATTTTTTAGGTTATTAAATCGATCTTGAAGGAAATGGCGCAATAAATTTATATGAGTTATCTAAAGTAATTTCACGGTTCTCTATTATAAAAAGGTGCCGCGTTCGCAGACTCCTTCGGAATAATTAATAAAAACACAATCTTTAGATAAGAATTACAAAACTGTATTCCAAAAGAAATTTTGTATCGATTATTCTTTTTAATGATTTTCTTTTTCATTGCACAAATACTTTTTTAATTTAAAAAGAGAGAGAGATGAAATAAAATTTAGATTTCGAACGTGTTTTATTTATTGATTTTTGTATAGAAAACAAAATCTTTCATTCATCTCTGAATTGTTATGATGTTTATGACCAGAAAAATATTCATATAGCTCTAAAAACAAATTAAGTAAATGAAAAAAATCATGTTTTACAAGTCTTATTTTGTAAATTATGAAATTTAATAAAGATGTAATAATAGTTTTAGAATGATTTATTCATTAATAATATTCTAAGTTTATCAAATACTGGAGAATAAACATTCCAGATCCTTATAATTATTAAAGCATACAAAAAATGTTCTTAAAAAATTTAGAAATATAGCTGACAATAGAAAAAATACTGAATAAATTATTTTAAAACGAACTCAATGAGAAGCCATTTTTTTGTTTTGTTTTTTAAAAAATAAGTAATAATAAAATCATGAAGATTATAAATCTTCTGATTAAGGTACTTGAAAATGGAAGCGATAACGATTTGAACTTTTCAAACTAAGAAATTAATAACTAACCTCCTGTAATATTCGTTCAGCTATCTTTATTTTTTACCATTGGATCAAAATTACTTTTATTCTTTCAGTTATAGATAAGAAAATAAATATGATACACAGTATTATAAAAATGACGTAATTTGAAGTTTTAAAAGTAATTAATTAGGCTAATTCGTTGTTAGAATAGCATTATCTTTAATTTGTTATAACACCAAAAATTTCATACGAACTCGTTGAACCAAGAATATGAGACAAATGACAAAAATGACACTTCTTCCATTACATTTCCATCCTGTAAAATAAAAGAAAAATTGTTATAGGAATTATTGCACATTTTGTCCAGCAATAGCACACTAAATTGCAGTGAGTGACTAAATAATAATAATCTCTATATATAAAACTGAATGTATGTATGTTTGTTCCAGCATCACTTCCGAACGGCTAAAGGGATTTTGATGAAATTTGGTACACATGTTCCTCATTAACCCACTTGAAGTATAAGAAGGATAAATAAGCCCTAACACAGTTTCTCAGGGTAGGGCGGGCAAAGTCTCCAAAATGCATGTAACAAATAGGCTACTCGCCTGGCGATTTTGATGAAATTTAGTGCCAGATTAGGCGCCAAGAAAATATCTCTAAAGGTAGATTTATCGTTACCAACAATATTGTTACACACAGGTTTCACTGTATTATTTTTGGTTATTTGAAATTTATTTTACGCAGAATGGCAACAAAGTGATGGTTGTTAAAATGTTATTAAAGATACAACAAGTTATATGATATTCAAATATATTAAAATAATTTTTTTGGCGGTGTAATAAGATGAAAATAAGGTCAATGTTCTTACGGAAACTAAATCGTATATTGTGCTGCCTTTGGGGTGTTTTTATATAAAATCGTTATACTAAGCGTACCTATTTGTGTCTATGTATTTGCAGATAATCGCATCATAACACATTTTCGATTTTCTACCAGAAAAACAAAAACTTTGAGATACAACAATGTTTATATTGTTTTATAATGCAAATCTCTTATTTATGTTAAGATAAGCAAGAATATAAGTCATTGTGGGTATGTATGTTTGTATATACAGTGTCTCCCAAAAGTGTTCGTACACTTACGATTTTCAATGAAATAGGGCTCTATCCATTAATTAAAATTAATATTTCAGAATAGGTATTTAATAATAAGATCTATAATCTATTCTTAACAAAACTACATGAAATATTTTAAAAACATAGTAAAACTTTATTTTTAAGAAATCAATAATCAAAAAGTAACAAAAATTTTATCTCACAAAATTCTTCGTACACTTTAAAAAAATGTTTATTTATTATTTAAAAATGGTTTGTAGTCGTAAAGAAACAACAATCAGCATTCGAAAATTGATTATTTTTCATCATAGTAGTGGTACATCAGTTCGGAATAGCGCTAAATTAGTTCATTTATCCCATTCTACAGTGCAGTATTTAAAATGCTTTAAAGAAGAAAATCGGATCGAAAACAAGGTAAGAGAAGGTCGACCGGCAAAGTTAACAAAACGCGATCAGAGATTTATAATTAGAAAATTTGTGAAAAATCCACGTTTGAGTGCTTTAAAAGTTTCTGCAGAATTTAATGAAAAATTTTCTACTTCAATTTCACCTGAAACTGTTCGACGAGTTCTCAGAGGGGCTGGATTAAATGGGCGTTCTGCCCGTAGAAAATTGTTTGTTAGGGCAAAAAACAGAAAGCTTAGATTTCCTTCGCAAAATCAATGCTAAATAAACCCGAAACGTATTAGAATAATGTCTTATTTGCAGATGAAAGCAAATTTAACATTTTTGGTTCCGATGGAAGTATAATGGTATGGAGAAGAAAAAATGAGGAACTTAATCCCAAGAACTTAGTTGGAACAGTTAAGTATGGTGGTGGAGGTGTCCTTGTGTGGGGGTGCATCTCAACATCAGCACTAAGTAATTTGGCATTTTTTGATGGCATAATGAATCATGCTCTTTATTTAAATATTTTAAGAGACAATTTAAAATTATCAGACCAAAATTTGGGTATTGGAAACAACTTTGTTTTTTGTATCAAGATCGATCCTAAGCACACAACTCTCAACGTTCGCCTCTGGTGTCTCCATAATTGTCCACAAAATTTGAAAACACCACCTCAATCGCCAGATTTAAACCCAATCGAACATACTTGGAGAGAACTGGAGGTTAGAGTACGAAAACACGACATTAAAACGAAAAGCAAACTAAAAACAGTAATGATGGGAAGAATGGATGGACATTGATGCAGAAATTACAAAAATAACTAGTGAAATCTATTCCCAAACGTTTAAAAGCTGTTGTGGATGCTAAAGGATATCCTACTAAATATTAATTTCGCGAAAAATTAGAATATTTACTAAGATGTAGAGATTTTTTTTTAAGTGTACGAAGACTTTTGTGAGATAAAGTTTTTGTTACTTTTTGATTATTGATTTCTTAAAAATAAAGTCTTACTATGTTTTTAAAATATTTCATGTAGTTTTGTTAAGAATAGATTATAGATCTTATTATTAAATACCCATTCTGAAATATTAATTTTAATTAATGGATAGAGCTCTATTTTATTGAAAATCGTAAGTGTACGAACACTTTTGGGAGCCACTGTATATTTGTATGTATCTATGTTCCACATCTCCTCCTAAACCACTGCACTGATTTTAACTAAACTTTGCACACTTATTAATTAAGACAAGGGGAAGATTACTGTCAACTTTTTAAAGCCCAAAAGTTAAATAAGCAGTCAGTTAATTAAAAAAATAACCGAAACAGTTTTTCCGCTGTAAGTTAGGAGCAAATTATCTCCCGAAATTTATTTTTATACCATCTTAAAGTTTAAAATTTTACCTTTTTAATGATATCAATTTTATATCTGTGACATTTTTACTTCAATTTTTATTAATTTTTAAAAATTTAATAAAAAGTTGACAAGCAGACGATTTTAAAATAAATCAAATTTAATGATATAGAGTTGATATTGATGAGTTGCTAGGCAACGGTGTAATTACTTTGCCATTATTTTTTCTGTTTATTTTTTTTTTCAAATATCGTTTGGCAATGTTTTCATTGGTTCTTAAAGAATTCTAAAGCTTATATAATTAGATTAAAAAATCACTGCAGTTCATATCACCTGTCATTTTTACCTGCGTTTCCTAACAAATAATATATTAAATGAGAAAGTGTGTGTCTGTCTGTTTGTTACGCTTTCACGGCCAAACTACACGTGGAATAACTTATTTTTAATGTCAAACATCACGTGATCGTAAAGAAAGCCGCGATTATGTGATCTTTCTGAGAAAATAAAATTTTAACCATTTGCCTGGCGCAGTATAGCCAAATCTGGCTCTTGCGCCACTAAAATCCAATAAACCAAACCAAACAAAACCTGAGAAAATAAACAAATAATTTATTTATGGAATAATAACTTAAATTACTCAACTCGACGCTTGATTTTCATTTTTCGAGTTTGCAGTCCATTTAATTTTAGTTATTTATATTTGTATCTTTTCCATATCAGATTTTATTCAAGAAGCTGTCGATAAATTGACGCCGGAACAGAAATCTATTGATAGATATGATATAGCTGCAAGAGTTTTTGGATTAATATTTAGAAACTAATGTTAATTATAACTAAAGGAAAATATGCGACGATATAGTAATTTGTTTTATGTATTCTTTTTAATGGTAGAAGTGGATGACATATAGCATGATGGATGGTATATTCCACAGATTATAAGGGCCTGATAATACCATTGAGTACAATGATGTAATTTACAGTAACGGAGAAAATATGAGGAATAGAGAATGGTTTTTGAATTGGTAATTTCGGCACTCATTAATGAAAGTTTAGGTCAGATAAATAAAATAAAAATATGTCACAAATGGAGGGAGGTATTACAGAATATCTACCTGTAGATGCCCATTAGCGCATCATCGCGGTCATGGCTAAGTAACATCAACTTATTCATATCACAGATAACAAGTTCTTCCAACTCCTTAGAATTGTCAGGGGTACCTTCCGACAAGCTGAGATTAAAAGTCGGTGTGCCAGTACTATTGATACGTAATTTCGATGTACCGAGACTGCGCGCGGTTACAAATTGCACACCTACGTCCAAACATCGTGAGTGTGTTTAAAAACGAGAGAGTGTTTTAATTTCACAATTCCGATAATACCGAAAGATTTACCATCCAAGTTCAAAAGGTAAAAATTCCCTTTAAAATTAGCATTTGGCAGGCTCGGGGCCAGACATTCAAAGGTGCAGGCGTACATTTGAAAAAACCATATTTTCCCCATGGGCAACTATATATGTCGTGTTCACGTGTGTCCAGACCATAAAACCTCTACATCCGTGCAAAAAACGTAAAACAAAAAACGTCGTATACAAAAGTGTTAGCATAGATAAACAAATTAACTAACTATAACATCATACACTCCTGTTAGTCGTCCAATTATGTATTATCAATCGTCAAAACTTTTAATTTCCCCTTTCAACATGTAACGAAGCATTTACATTCGTGAATTTAGAAAATTTAATAATTCAAATTCTTCGCGCACGAAGTCGCGGGTAACAGCTAGTATGTATTGTATTTTTCACACGTTAGCTGCCGATCACGCATTTTGACTCACCCTTCTGTTTCACATTTACTATGTAGTTAGATTATCCCTTCTTTACTACAGTTAACCCTTTAATTGCGGGTGTGGTTTATAAATTACATATATAACAAAGTGCTCTCAGTTTTTTTACAAATTTTCCTTTCCTCTAGATCACAAGGTTTTGATAAGAAAATGACCGGGGAACGCCGGGTAATCTCTGGTAGATAAATAAAACCCGCTGTACTTCTGAGAAGATCATTTAGGCATTTTCAACGGTGAATATTCCAGATGAAATGTGTCTACTGTGGAAGTAAAATAATTGATTGCAAGTATCTTACTGTTTTTGCCAGTCTACAGGGTGAACAGAATCCGTTCGTTATCCGATCAGAGAATTTTGGGACAAAAAAATCACGTTATTTCTTACTATATTTCGTTATGTGCAATACCAGTAATGCATACCTTTTGTTTGGCTTCTTTTGTGAGCCCAGCTCTTGAAAATTAGCCCAATAATAAGAACAAATTGCTCTCTTATTTGACAAATGCTAATCTGGTGCAATTCGAGTTAAAAAGTTGGACGTAATGGCAGTTACCTTTCAGCCGATAGTAATTTTTCGGAAGTCTAGAACTTTTGTGTTCACGAACTCCTTTAAACTCCCTATGTATTTCTTCAGGCTCCATAATATTTTCATTTTCTTTTTTAATGAAAAAGCTGAGAAAAGCGATTGAAAAATTTCAGAATTGCATACTTTCGTTGTTCTATATGCGACTTGTTCCAAAAAACATATGCGGATGTATAAAACATGACAGTTCTTACTTTCGAGTTAGCTGCTCCTACTGGCAACCACTTACAGCCCAGTCAGTAAAGACCCCAAAATATCAAACTTCGGAAATAATTAGCGTAAAACTGAATTTTGGCTACCAGATAAGCATTTTCACAAAGGTCCTCAAAAATCCCCTTGGAGCTCCCCCGTCCCCCAAAGGTTCAAAATGCCAATATTTACGAAACAGCCATTACTAATCTGTTACTAATGATCGGATTAAGTTCAAATTTTTGTTTTGGTTTGTTTTTTATTAATATTTCCCTTCAAATTTACGATAAAACTAATAGTTTTTTAAATATAAATTTAAGAAAATATGTGGAAAAGTTGGTTTTTTACTTTCAAACTTTTGATTTATGCTCTATACTTTTTATATGTCATATTATGTCAAAATCCTTCCTATACAAGTTATAGACTACACTTTTCTGAATCTGTTGATATAAAGTTTAATTTATTTATATGCGATGCTAACGAGAGGAATTGGTTAGTTAGTTATGTTGATGTCCTGTTTTGAAGCAACTCGAGGGTTATTTTGGGACGGACCTCCTGATCTTGAATCGCGATCGGATGACGAGGACGACGTCTGAGCTGGCAGCTGGCCCACTTCTGTGGCGATCGCACCAGTGACAGCGACCCGCGACCGATTTAACGTGCACTTGGCACACAAAAACGGTGAATCTTCAGTGGAATCGGGTTTCGAAACATGGAGCCACCCGGCTCCGAAGCCGAGACCTTACCACTAAGCCAGCGCGGCCCCTAACTGGAGAAGAGAAAGAAAGAAATGACGCGGCTGCTTGGTCATCGCGGGTACGTCTGGTTTCCTTTCCAGCGGCGGTACCAATAGATAGCAGTAAGATGACACTCTGCAGATCTTACACACACCACCGCTTCTTGTTGTAACATATACGTTGTCTGGACATGGGTCCATTTGAATTGGTTTGGTGTGCTTTGCGGCTTTGGACTTGAGAACCACTTTATTGAGGTTATTAAGGGGCTTTTTTAGGCTACTATTTGGATTAGCAGCTATTTAAGTGTGCAGTCGGGGTTCATTTACAATATTTTTTACGTGTGACTGAATGTTATTGTTATTGCAAATTGTTTGATTTTATTTGTTTATTATTAGTTTGACTTCAGACATATTTGTAACTAGCTGTTACCCGCGACTTCGTGCGCGAAAAATTTGAATTATTCTTTTTTTTAATTCACGAATGTAAATGTTTTGTTGCATTTTGAAAGGGGAAAGTAAAAGTTCTGACGGTTGATAATACTTAATTGGACGGCTGACAGGAGTGTACTGTACATGTATGCTGATATAGTTATGTAAATAGTTTATCTATGATAATATACTTTTGTATACCACGTTATTTGCACGGATGTAGAGGTTGTGTGGGCTGTACACACGTGAACAGGCACATATAATTGCCCATGGGAAAAATATGGTTTTTCGAAATGTACGCCTGCCACTTTCAGTGTCTGGCCCTGAGCCTCGCAAATGATATTTTTACAGGGATTTGTTACCTTTTGAATTGAGATGATAAATCCTTCGGTGTTATCGGAAGGCGTGGAATTAAAACACTCTCTCTTCTCCCTATATCATTCGTAACAGTAGCTTTCACGACGTTTGTACCTAAGTGTGTAATTTGTAACCGTGTGCCATTGCGCAGTCTCGGTATATAGAGGTTACGTATTAGTAGTACTGGCACACCGACTATCAATCTAGGCTTGTCGGAAGGTGCCCCTGACAATTCTAAGATCTTGAAGAGCTCTACAGAATATGATGCTCCTTGTTAATGCCAATTACCGTATCTACAGAAGGATATTCTGTAATATCTCACTGTGAAAATTAAACAAAACATCGAGAGAATAATTCACTAACGTCATTGGATCACTGTGTAACTGTATTAAAAGCTGTAAATGCTACCACAACAGGAAACCGGAAGTGTAAAGTCTCCTTTCTTGATAATGGTCAAAGAAAGCAATATTTTCTTATATTAACTTTAACACTGGCAAAGGCCCGCGCGCGAAACAGTAATTTGGCTTGAATTTATTTCTATAAGAATAAAAAGTATTGTTAGAAATTACGTTAAAAAATATTTTTAAACCTTTATAGCAATCAGAGAAAACATTTCATTGCAATGGAATTAATAGCATTAAGAAGATCATTTTCTGGTCTTTAAAATGGCATAAAAATAATTGTTGTCTAATAAAGATTTCAGAAGTTATTGGCAAAAAACGTCTAAGCATTAGGCTTAAAAGCGGCTAATGTTCGTTATTTAATTAAATATCTTAAGAACTAATTAACTCTGAAAGTTGAAAATGACACCTTTGACCTAAAAATATTCTCTAGAATGCCGTGTGTAAATTTCCCGTCGCTACCGTTCACCGTTTAGGAGGAGTTCTTGTGACCGACCGATCGACCGACAGACAGACAGATACATGTAAATTCTGCCTTATTTTATGGAATTCTTCCTCGAAAGTGTTAGTTTTCCGAACTGTTCATCAACTATAAATAAAATTGAACCAGGTCTTTAAAATTGATTACTTTTCATTAGATTTCAGAAATCCACTTTATAAAGGTAGAGCATTATGAAAAAAACCTTACTTTTAAGGACTCTAATTCTTTTCTGTCTGTAAATGCCGACAGTAGAAGTTGGATATAAATTAGAGGATAGTACATCATCTCAAGAGCAAGTATAACTGACACTGGTTTTGCATCCTGTAACAAAAAAACGTTTCTTTACGCAAACCAAAACATGAGTTCGAAATTACAAAAATTTTTAACCATAAATTAGTAAAACAAGTGACGTGGGTTTAGGTTTAGAGATTAAAAAAATGAAACTACTATAAGATAAGATTTTGAAATGAATATGGTGTAGTAGATGCATTTCAAAAAGAGAAAAAAGAAAATTGCAACTCGAATGCGTAATTTCTTCATCGTAAAAAAAGGTTTCTCCTTCTTTTTAAGGCTCAACTATATTTCTACTTTTGTGCTTAAAAGGTTAAAACTTAAAAAAAGTAAACGTTGTTAAACTCTGTTTTAATAAGAAATGTAACACTATAAAAATCAATATAAATGACAGAATAATATTCAAAAGAAAAGACATTTGTTTAGAATTTATATACTTCTTTGTTTAGAATTTATAGAAAAACGGTAAAAAACTTTCAACTCATAAATTAAACTTTTTTTTCATGCAAAAAGCCAATTAAGAAACAGATAAAAGCCATTTTCTTTTTCAAAAAGACAAGTAGGTTTTTTTTTTCAATCGTTTGACCAGTGAGTTGCCTTTTTACTATATAGATTAAATAATGCATATATCTGGCATTAGTTCTCAAAGAATTAGCAAATGTTAATTAACGCAGAAGCAGTTATCACCTCTAGTAGTCCTCAAACATTAAAAGTGAAACAAGCCAAAGAAAAGAAAACTATAAAAGGACACTAGAGCCATCAAATGTTGAAATGAGAACGAACAAAAACTAAGGTGGCGTAGTTTTCGATTATATGTGAGGAAACAAAGGAAGATTTAGTTTAGTTATATTTACGTCCCGCTTTGAAGCAACACGAGGTCTATTTTGGGATGGACCTCGTCATTTGGAACCAAGGTTAGATAGAAAACGAAGCGAAAGAAGTGAATACAGTGCATAAAATATCATGCTTGGGTTCATGCATTGTGTGTTGGTGTGCATTTGAAAATCAAAAAATATTTTTTACTTTGATTGTGCTTAAAGAAATTGGTGGTCCAATTTGGGAAACCAGTGATCCAGCCTAGGAAGGAAACTTCCTTAATTGGGCCAAAGACACAATATTTTCAAGCTATTTTTTCCTACTTTTAAGTGTATTTCATATAAAGTTAATTACATCGTTCTAAAGATAAATAAATTACAAAAAAATTACTACTTGCTTTTCGTTAAAATAACTTCTCGGTCACTTGCGTATTAAATGTCCATGTGGTCCAAATTCGGCAACCTTCACCTATGCATATTCATATTTTATTTTCCTATAAATATCTTTCACTGGTATAATGTGGAAAAACAGACTTTTGCTAAATTTTGTATTTACGAGAATATGAGGCGAGGTTTTTTTCAACAAAATTAAGTGTATAATCGGGATTCACTTTATATTCGGAATTTTACAGTTGAATTAATTAAGCCTGTCGCCAATTCGTTTAAATGCTTAAATCAAATTTTTCTACCTACGAAGAAATTTTTTCAATTTTTTTTACAAAAAATAAAATACAATTTTTTTAATTTTAAATACAGTTGGCTTAGAAACCGAGCGAAGGTATTATAGGGTGAGAAGGCAGGTGAAATTAAATGGTCCGATAACGGCCTCGCCTCTAGAACTGGGCTTGCATCCTGTTGACTAAAGTAGTCTGTTCTATGTTAAAAAGTACACTTGCCAGAAAAAGTCTGCGTACAAACTCGTAGCAAATATTCAAGAATAAAAGAAGGCATATTATAATGATATTAATTTCATTTTTATTTATTATATTCCTTAGACAATTCATTAGCTTTTAGTAACAATTTCTGAAATATATCGCACATTGTTTTTTTTAAATTAATTAAATTTATAAATAACATAAATAGTTACCAGAAAAGTTTGCGTACAGATATAGAAAGCCTACAAAAATTCATTTCTATGGACTGTCAATTAAACTTTAGTAGATACATTGGATAACCCTTACGTCTAAAGACCCTGTCAATCGTGTGGGCATAGATTGGACCAATTTGGATGTTTCCTCAGAAGAAACGTTTTTCCATTCTGTGATAATCACTCCTTTCAACGTGTCCCTGTTGGAGAATCTTGCCTTCCAAAAAGTCCTATAAATGTTCGATAGGATTTACGTCCGACGAATACGGAGGAGATTGCAACTGTTTTTCGATTCTGTATAGCAGCCAGAGCTTTGTGGGCAGTGTGTTTAGGATCATTGTCCTGCATAAACCAAAAGTCATCTCCAAGGCTCAAATGCTGTGCGCTCTGTTTCAAATGTTCTTTTAAAATGTTTATATACTCCATATGATCTAATGTTCAGTCTATAAAAATTAGAACTACCAACGCCACTGGCTACCATACACACCGAAACCATTACACCACCACCACCGTACTTAACTGTGGACACAAGATTCTGCTTCTCAAAATCCGTACCTTGTTTTCTCCACGCCAGCTCAAGCCGATTGATGTCAAAAATACAAAACTTGCTCTCGTCAGAGAAAAGAACTTTTCCCAAAACTGTGGAGGCTTATTAACATACTCATTTGGAAAACCTAAACGCTTTTGCTTATTGACGGGTGACATGTGTAGCTTTCTACGAGCTACACGGCCATGATAATCAGGCTTTTTCAAAATTTTCCGTATGGTGTCTTCATGAAGAGTTTTTTTTCAAATCTCCCTCTAATTTCATTTGCAATTTGAGATGCAGTAATCCTTGGATTTAGACATACGGACTTGAAGATGTATCTCTTTTCACAGTTAGTCAGCTTAGATGGACGTCCATTACGTGGCTTTCAGATAACAGATTTCTATGAATTGTAATTATTTATCACCCTTTTGATAGAAGAATGAGTTTTTGCAACAACCTTGCCAATTTCCCGAAGAGTTTTGCCTTTATTCGTTACTTTTAAGACAATCTTCCTTTATTTAGGAATAATCTCTTTTTCTTTCAAATACATTTTATTTTAACGTAATTTATCTACCAAAAATCCTGAAAATGCAATATTTTAAGTTTACTTACCCAAAACTAAATAAGTGTTTGCAAGTGAATTGAACTTTAATTTGCAAATATCCTTTTTACTTTCAGTACGCAAACTTTTTCTGGTAGCTATTCATGCTATTTCTAAGTTTACTTAATTTCTTAAAAACACAATATGTGATATATTTCTGAAATTGTTATTAAAAGCTAATGCATTGTCTAAGGAATATAATAAATAAAAATGAAATTAATATCATGATTATAATATGCTTTCTTTTATTCTTGAATATTTGCTGTGTGTTTATTCGCAGACTTTTTCTAGCAAGTGTATTTATAAAACCTCTTTTTCTCTGATGAACTATTTCACACTAAAAATTTTTGAAATGCCTCGGAATAAATTGAAGAAATAACATCCTATATTTAATTCAACTTCATTGGAGTTACTGGTAATTCACTTTTTTCCTCGTGCTGCCATCTATTTCATTAAATGAGCAGTGATTAACTTTTGTTGTTCAATTAATTAAATTGAACATGTGCGATTACATTACCTAAACTGTCATCAAAAAACTTTTTTGTTATTGCTATTTTTCTTGATTATTGAAATCATCTAAGTTAAGAAATAGACATGAACGTTAATGCTTGCAACTGATTAATTCGATTAATATTTTCCAATGTTTTCCCATTTATGTGCCCTTCTAAGCTTTTTTTTTTTGAAAAGCATCTTATTCTTAAAAAAAGTTTTCAAACCTTTTCACTTTTGTTCAGCACCTATCCCTATACAAAAGGATATAAGTGACACAAATTAATTTAGGACAGAATGCAAAAAGCAAAACACGGGTTTAAATTTACATATTCGTGACTCAGAAAAAATATATAATTTTTGTTAAATATTGATAATGACAATTTTCTATTCAACAAATCATTATTAATAAAAACCAAATTCATTTGTGTAAATTAAAACAATTTTATCATTTTTACATAGATAACCAATCAATTAAAACACTATCAGCAGGATTAATTTGCTTGCTTTGATGCTTTGCTTTTCCTGAATGGTGCTTCAACTTGACATTTATCGCTCTGCCACAAGTATTTCGCTTTACTACTCCTTCCTTGCTATCTGCAGAGGCGGCCGGAGGCCTGGTCAAAGTGGGCAACTGCCGTTGGCGCCAAAGTCTGGGATGGCGCCAAAGCGGGAGTGTGAAGAAAAAAAAATGTTTTAATAGACTTGAGAAATAAAATCACATATTTTTCAAATTTGTTGAATATATTATTTTAGTTTCAATAAGACCACTATATAATTTAAAACATAACTGAAGTTTAAAATTATCACCGTAATATTATGTGTTTGCATATAAAAATGCGTATGTCTAAGTAAAAACTTGTTTCACATTTAGAATGCAGACATTATAGGATTAAAAAAAATTCGTTGGTTTGGGGGGGCGCCATATTGTTGTCTTGCCCGGTTAGTAAATTTACTTCGGGCCGCTTCTGGCTACCTGGATTCCTCCTACTTGCTCCTTCGGTCAATGCTGAAAACTTTTCAAATATCCCCTATACGACTCTGTTAAAAGTCACTAAATTAGATGCTGAACCTTTGTATTGTCAATATGATGTCTCCTGAACTAAATATAAACAAAAAGTAACAAGTTATAACATGTTTATCCAATTCTTGAAGCAAATGAAAGCGTATTTTTAGCAAATTTTTATCCTAAAGATGCTATAGATAAAATGAATGGAAACATTAAAATCTTTTGTTGAAAACAGATATTAAAAAAATTCTAGGAATGAACATAATTTTTGGATAATGAAGTTTATATTACACTCCTTCGCTCAATACAATGTTAATACATGCTAGGTTTTACGATGGTTTCAGACATTCAATAGATGCCTTTTCCGAATCAATTAAACAAACTTAAATGTTATAAGAAATAAATATATCAATCAAACGCGATCGTTTTTTTTTTGTTACCAACTATATTATATTTAAGCTAGTGGACATGCAGTCTTACTTGCTGTTGAATAAAAGTGAAAGACTCAATTGATGTTCTAATGAAATCAATAATAAATTAGAGATTCAAGCTTATTTCAAAGGAATATAAGATTATTTTAAATACTGAATTCGCACCAAAAAGAAAATCCGATCCTCATTTATGAGAAATACAAGTAAAATTAGTGTACTTCAACTATGTATCTCAATAATTTATGTATTTTTCAGAAAACATTCAACATGAATACTCTATATCGTAATTACATAATCGTATTTGAATCGTTTACTTCAAATACAATCTATTTCTAGCTGCAAGAAAGAGGACTAATAGGGGCGATATAGTGCAAATAGTGATTGTAGCTACCCTTGTTTCTTTTAAAGAGTGAAACTTAAATTTGCGCAATCTGCTGCTAGAGTCATTTCCTATCAAAGGATATTGACAGGTCACAGACGCTACAGAAGGAGCTGTCAATTCAATTTGACAGATGTTTTTACTTAGTAAAAATATTTTCTATTCTATTCTCTAGAGAATAACATTGCACAGAATTTGAAGCTGTTCAGCATGCATGAATTCTCAGAATATGGTGATTCACTCTCTTAATCATTTATTTTGTTCTATACTTAGTGGGGAGGTTTTAATTTACCTCTCCAGTATTTTAACCAATTTTTAATATTATATTTGAATAATGAAGCTCTTAACAGTGTGCATCTGAGAAAGCGGTTAATCATTTCTCGTTTTCTCCTACACTCTGTAGATGCATTTAAAAGCACATTTCTGGTATTTTAACCGATTACTTTAAATAAATGTTAGTTTACATATTTTATATTTGTTTGTTACAGATAACATTATTTCATCTTAAATTATATTACGTAGTTAAACCTTTTCTTTATTAGAAACAGAATAGCACACTCGTGTCTAAAAGTTAAACATAATTGGTAAGATGCGAAAAATATGGAGTTAATATGGATACAATGATTCGCAATCAGTTGTGGATCGTGGGAAACTCACATTTTACAGTGGAGATTGGTTGCAAAGGCATTTAGGGGACAGACCAGAAAGTTATGAAGAAGAAAATGATTTGGACTCGCCCCTTTTCACCGAAAGCTGACGATGATTTGAGCCTTTCATGAATGGTTTTGCTTACTGTGCGCAATATTTTCATGCATTTTCGTAATAATAGAACGCATTTTCTGGAAGATATAAACATTATCAAGCGTTATTAAAATCTCAAATTTTTCCACGTGTTGTTTGTTTATAACATGTGGAGTTTTCAACCAAACTATATGAAACGTGCAGAATATGTGAAAATATATTAGCGAAGTATTTTATCACAATTTGAAGTAAATACTTTGAATATTCAAGGAAATGTGAGTATTTTAGTAAACAATTTTTAGATGCGCATGTGCGAAACATAATATAATTTCTCTTTTATAATTTGGAAGCCAGATATACAGGGCAGCTTATATAAAAATTCCAGTTGATTACCGTTAAAATTCAGAAAGATATAGGCATTGTAGGTAGCTGAATTTCTTTTGATCTCTAAGAGAAAAAAATTATGAGTTTTTTACCATAAATTTATATATTTTTAAACTTCAGTCTTCGAATAGTAATTGTCAAACTCCAATTTAAATTATATATTTAATTTATAAGCATACATGGGTATTCAGGATATTCAACTTTCATACAACTCAAAATTATTGTTCGAAAATTCAAGTTAAAAAAATATCGATTTGTGGAAAAACCCTCATCATTTAGCTTCTCTTAGAGAGCAACTTAATTCGGCTTACTGCAATGCCAATATCTTTCTGCATCTTAACGGTATTCAACTGGAATTTTTATGTAAGTTGTCATATATGTCTGGCTTTAAAATTATATATGAAAAATTACATTATGTTTCGTACATGCATATTTAAAATTTATTTACTACAAATACTCATATTTTCTTGAATATTCATTCTCAATTATTTATTTCAAATTTTAGTACAATGCTTGGATAATATACTGTCGCGTATTCTTTACATTTCGTATAATTTGGTTAAAAACTCTGCATTTTATAAACAAAAAACATGCATAAAATTTTGGGATTTATTAAGAAAACCTTTGTATTTTCCCGAAATACTTGCTATTTTTACGAAAATGCATGTAAGTATTGCGCTCAGAAAATACAATCACTAATGAAAGTCGCAAATCATTTTCAGCTTTCTGTGAAATGAGGGGAGCCCAAATTATTTTCTTCTTCATCAACTTTCTAATCGGCCCCCTAATTGCCCTAGTGACCTAATCTTCACTGTCTGATGATTGTGCCGCGATTCTCCAGAACTGATTGCGAACCATTGTATCCATATTAACTCCAAATTTTTCGTATCTTACCAATTATGCTTAACTTTTGGGAACGAGTGTAAATACCTCGTGTACCGCAATGGACGGATTCTACAACTGAAAACTGATGTAACACTAAACAGACAAAAAAATCACGTTTAATGAATCAACAAGCCACAACATTCTAAAATATTAAAAAGGTATAAATAAAAATATTCGATTCTCCTCACATTTACAATACGCAAATATAAGCAGGTTTGTTTTTTTTCACCCAAAATTATTCAGGCGAGGAAACCAACATGATGTTTTTGAATCCTTCTCTTTTCATTATGACAGGAAGAACAAAAGAATAGCACATATTCAACATTTTTCTCACTATAAAACCTCAGTTTCTTGAGGAGAAAAGTCTAAAATGAAGACTTAATAATTACCTTGCTCAATCCTAAATTTTTTCATCTTTACAAAGATATGCTTATTTTCAAGGCAAGAACAGATTTTTTGTTGTCAGCTTTTATGAATTACCCCAGAGTCCAGGTGCTGGTTAATTTAAAATTTTGAAATAGACACCTGAGCAACTAGGATTCTCTCCTTCCCGATCAACCGACTAATCTTTCAAGCGAGTCATATAAGTACCAATGAGTCAACGAATGTTCCTTTTAGGAGAGTCTTTTAGATTCGTTTTACCGTTAATTAAATGAATTAAGTATTTAATAAAAGAAGTGTTTATTCATCTGAAATTCTATATTGATGATTTGAATCCATTACTATAAATTACAAAGGCAAAACCAAACATGTTGCTCATTTGATCACAGTTGATGAACTTTGCAAAGATTTATTTTCATTTTATTATTATTATTGAAGAAAGAATGATGTGAAGATTTAGTTCAAACTTTTGAACTGATTTGTACGAAAAAATATTTTGATTTTCTGCCTTGGAATGACTAACAAATATGCTTGTTCAAAATACAGAAACAAGCGCCATTAATAATTTTGAAATAATTGCAATGAATTTTAACACTTTGGAAGCGGGAAACGTAAAAATACGTTTTTGTCGAATTACCCAAAATCAAAATTTTAATTCAAGAACTTGACTTGCGTACTAGTTTAGAGAAGTTGGATGTCTGCAGAGTACGTTAACTTTCTCTGTTATGGTATATTCATTGCCTAGTGAGCAAGCACCGTTAAGGTTTTTCTTTTTATTTGAGCTTGCATCTAATTCGTATCCTGCACACAATGTGTTAAAAATATATTTGGATGTAAGCAAATACTCCCCTGGGCTTCAAAAAATGTTGTTTTTAAAGTTTTTATCTTTGCTTGAAATAATTTATGTCTTTATTATTAACTTATTATTTTAAAATATTTTCCTATTATCAGGAAATTTATGATTGGTATAAAGGCAGAAATTACACTAGAATTGCTGGGTATTTTTCTCGTCTAGTAGCGAAAAGGTATTTTCCTTTTTCTGAGAATTATAATTCTCTCTCCTGTGAAATGGTTGCATAAATCTAATAAACATTTAATTTCACGGTATAAAATATCATTCCTCGAAATTGCACTACAATGGTTGCACGTTAGTTCCTGTATTCCTTAAGAAATCATAATCCCCAAGCAATTAGATCCACGGTTTTCAATTCTTTAGCATTTGGGACTCCATGAAGAGCCTCCTCTTCGATGATGTGATTTCATTTAATCTAATGAATGTTTTTGGATTTCAAAATTCCTTTTGCTTTTATCTATTTTTAAGGTGACACAAATAGAATAATAAATCTTCAGTTTCGATCATTATATTTTCAAATTCTGTGTTTTTTTTTTATATGATCGTGTTCCAAAGATACTGAAACACTGAATTAGAAAATACGATACGCAGTTTATAAACTAGATAAATGCTAATCATTATTGACTAAAATATCTGAACATAATTTTTTCAAGTGCAGATATATATATAAGACTTCGTATGCCAATAGTTGGTTTTAAGACAATTTTGTATTAGAAACAGACATCATAGGACCTGCACGGGACTGATTCTTTAAGTTCGGCTCAACCAGAGCCCGAAATATTCTCAACACTCGAAATACTCGGCTCGCACACCGGAAGGCACCAAGAGTGAGAAGCCGCCGAATGAGTAAGAGGAGTCTCACTTCATGGTGGGTAAACTAATGGTGTGGAGTCGAGTTACCTCCACTCCGATGACGGAACATACTTATTTCAGGAGGCGTTGGCCATCCACTCTTAGTTCTCGAGCTGATGTCGTGACAACTATCATTCAGATGATCCAGCACGCTACGGTAGGGCGGGGATTATTCCCTTGCAATTGCCTTCGTCGGCTCAATACATATGGACACGAGGTGAATACTGACAGAAATTGCCATCATCTTCGCTTTAGTTGAAAAAAATTATAATTAAAATTTTTTGTTTGAATGAAAGATTTCAACATAAACTTTCGGTTCGGCCCGAGCGTTAAGCTTGGCTATCGCGGACCATCCATGTAGGGCTTGACCGTCGAATATTTTATTCCTCTCAACCTATTCAAACCTGCACATGTTGGATCCTATTTGCTCTGACAAATAAAAAACATTTGGTCAGATGGTGACAAAACAAGTAGAAAGTGCCAAAATCCATCGACTGTTGTACGAAACAAGAGAATGAGATACTGTTGTACGATGAAAGATAATGAGTGCCAAAAGTTTCTTTTTAGGTATTAGCACTTTAGAAGAGGGAAACATAAAAATACGTTTTTCTCGAATTACCCAACATCAAATTTTTAATTCAAGAATTTGACTTATATATTAGTTTAGATAAGTTGGACGTATTAATAGATGTCTTCATAATACGTCCACTTATTCTTTTATGGTATAAACATAGTGTAGAGCAAGCACAGTTTCGGTTTGTCTTTTTATTTGAGCTTGCATCCAATTCGTATCCCGCATACAATGTGTTAAAATAGAAATGTGATACACTTTGTTATAACTGAAAGATACGAAGCTTTGAAGGAGAAGCCCAAGACTTGAAATACAGAAACGGGATTTTTTTTTTTTTTGCTATATCAGAAAGAATCAATCATACAAGTATGCAATAATACATTGGTATAAGAAAATCATTGGAATTATCGAAATCTGACTTGCCGTTAACGATGTATTTTTGTTTGTACACTTTTCGAAAAATATTTTCCTCGAGTGAAATCTTTTTGTTACTGTTCACACTGAATGCGATGATGACTTGATAAAATCAGTTTTGTAATACGAATATTGAAAGGGACAAATTACCATTAATGTACCATAAGAGACTCACCAAAATGAAGTATTGTAAGAGAGCTGACCTATGAAGAATGATTCCACAAACTGAGAAGACGATCCAAAAGATGGTTAGAAGCGTAGAAGTTGTAACACCACGATTTTTGTGCACCAACATCAAAATCATCACTAAAATCTACAGAAAACAAATTTAAATAAAGAATTTTTAATATAATTACATCACTTTTTTGCTCATTTGCGGAATAACTTCATAATGCGAGGCTAAATTGCGATCCACAAAACCTCTTATTAATTAAATATCCTTGTTTGAATAGGAAATGTGCCAATATATATTTTTTGTAATATACAATAATATATTACAGCAGTGTTTCCCAACGAGGGACCTACGCTCACGGGGGGTAATTTGATTGTTAAGGGGGAAAGGAAGAAATTAGACAGTCAACTGTGGTTTAACTAGTAAATATAATTTGAAAATTTATTTACTGTGTTTCTCAATTTCCTAGTGATTTCTTCCTAAAGCCTATCATTTAAGTTTCTTCAGTGAACAATTCAACCTTTGAATATTAAAAATTACATATATGTTCATAGGGGCATAAGAATTTTATAATGGCTTAGGTGGGGCATGGCGTAAAAAAGATTGGCAAACACTGCATTAAGATTAATTCACTAAAATGATTATCTGATGAACTTATTAAAATTCTACATTTGAAACCGATATCATTCAGCTTATGTAAATAATGCACATCTTGAAGCTATAATAATATTTTTATATAATAAAATAAAAAAATACATAATCTACCAGATCATTTTATTCAAAATGCTTCTTGAGGATTGATTGGTTGGTTGTCTCGTGTTTCTTGGCGCAAGATCCAGTTTTGGCCATACTGCGCCACGCAAATGGCTTCCTGAGGAAAAGCTCAAATGTCTACATAACTGCGAAAGGAATGCAATAACGGCATGTTTTGAATTCAGGAAAAAACTGAATCGTCCTGCAAGTACAATGCATCAAGAATGTCCAATGGAAAATAGGAAATGCCCTGTCAAGCTTTCTTTTGTATTTGTCTGGATTCAAAGATCGGTTTGGAAACGAATGAATTAAAAGAAACTTTCAGATACAAATATTTTTCACTCATTATTTTGGTTTAGATTTCTTTTCTGATGGTGTGCCTGCTGGGAGAAGAGTGCGTCTAAATAGGCAAGGCAAAATAACACAAAGTTTTTAAAACAAATATTTGTAAATAGTTCTCTCTGAGTTCTGGTCGAAAGACTTCTTAAATAAAAGATCTTTTGTTTTTTTCTGGGAATTTGAATTTTAGAAATAATTTATCAGTGAATGGGATTGTTCCAAGTATCTATTTCATATTCTATTGTGGTAATATTCATTTTAAAAGAAAAACATGTCTATATTTTCAGATTTTCAACAGCAGAGTTTCTCCACTAGACGTTTATTTATATTAATATTTCTTCTGAAAAATATTCCGAGACACCATTTATGAACAAAATTTTTGAGACCACGAATGTGTGCATATAAGTAGAAAAGCAAAACAAGTAAAGGAAGCACTAATTAATGATTAAAACAAAAACTTTTCATTTCATATATATATCTGCAACATTTTAATAAAAGGTTTCAGATTAAGAGATTTTCCTCAATTATTTCTGTTTATTGAAGAATCTGACAGAAAATCGTGCTGTCAATATCTCTCCTGGGGTCAGAACCCACAGTTTAAGAAGCTCTGCAAGGATAATGACTAAAGATTCAAAGTCTAAAAGTTTTTTCAAAAGAAATGATGGCTCCGCATTTGAATTCGTTCTCAAATATTTCTATACTTTTTTAAAATTCCTGGAACCTTCTTCTTAATTTTTTCAAAAGTCATATGGGCAACTCTCAATAACTTTTAGCGAAGAACAAGTTTGTTATTAATAATAATTCAAAGCTGCTTATTTTCCATTATTCTAACATTATAAACATCACAGTTTTCGTAGTTCAAATTTTGAGTATTTTTTTTCGCTAGATATATTCAAATTCATAACAACTTATAGGAATTTTTTTCAATCCGTTATTTCGATTAATGAGAGTCATTAAAAGAGACTGATACGCGTATTGTATATTAAGGTTTAAACGATTACAATCCTAGATTGTCATTCTAATAAATACAGACTCAAAAGTGCCGATCATTTTCATCCATTTAAACCTCGAGCGCCAGTCTTAAGTTTTATCATCTACACAAAATTTTTCAGAAAGGCTTGGAATTTAGATGGGATTTCTCAACAATAAACGATTCATTCGAGGATATTCTTCATATGCAGACAGGATTGAACTCAATGTGACAAGATTTTTATATACAAACAACAGAAGCATTTTGATTCTGTGAATTATCATTTCGACTAGCTCAATAATTTTGAGATAATAAAATTATCTGAGCAATTCACGATGACTTTTCTATACAATTGTCACAAATCTCAATTAACAGTCTATATTTCTTCTTTTGCAAACAAAACTCATGTCATAGTTGGATAAATGCTTTAACAGAAAAGCTGAGAGATAAAAGATAAGTAAAGCAAAGATAATAGAATTAGCTGAGAGATAATAAATGTTTTCTCTCGTTTTTTATTTTATTTTAATCGAGTCAAAATTGTCTTCTCTTTAACCTTTAAAAAGGTAATCACTAGAGGCAGGGCCAGATTTACACATTTCTACGTCCTAGGCCAAAGCACCAAATTCTGCTCCTCCTCCTCCTCAAAACGTCGATTTATAACTTTCAAATTAATATGAAGCAGATGCACTTAATACAATTTTTATAATCTTTGGATAGCATTATATTTTTGATTCAAAACTATGGTAGGGTAACACTATTTTATATGGTCTTTCAAATAACACAGAAAAATTTGTAAATATTTAGCTGTTATGTTTTCTGTATATCCGCCCACTGGGCCATGGCCTAAGGCCGCGGTGGCCTAGTGGTAAAGTGTCGGCCTCGGACCCGGTGAATTCCAGATTAGAACCCGATTCTACTGAAGATCCGTCGTGTATTGGGCTTGTTGCACGTTAAATCATACGTAGGGGCCAAACGTCATCCTACTGGTGTGGTGCAGAAGTTTGGAGAGGGGGTGCCAACTCAGGTGTCGTCCTCGTCATCTAACCGCGGTTTAAAAAGTACTTGGTCCGTCCCAAAATAGCCTTCGTGTTGTTTCAATAATAATATAACTAAACTAAACTAACTAGGTCATGGCGTAGATTAGACCTGTGGGAAATCTGGCCCTGACTAGAGGAACAAACTTCAATAAATCTGTGCATTCTCTCAAGAAATAGAGTCGCTAGACAGACAGGATTTTATGTCCTTAGAACTTGAAGCAAATAAAATGCATCTAATGTTAACCTAGAAAGCAACTAAATATATTCCATGTCCTGTGACTCAATCTAATAACTTATACTTAGAAATGGGAAATTGCAAGTTTGATATCATTAATAGTCGCAAGTATCGGGTCTGTGAAATTAACAACTCAAATAACATAACATTAGAAATCCACAATCGAATCAAAAATGCTAACATTTTTTTTTTGAATTACAAATACATTTGAAATCACATTTTATCAAAAGAGAGACCAAACTACTTATTAATAAAAGCTTAGTGGGAGTGACTGTCTGGAGAAAGATTTAAAGGTTATGAATTGGAAAGCCTTGGCAAAAAACCTACCCAAGGCTGTCGTGCCAGGAAAGAGGACTCGTGTCAAAAGACCAAATCATGTCGAACTCATAAAAAAAATGCACAAGGAAACGATCGAGTGTCAAAAGAAAGTATTCACACACAATTCATATCCAGCTGGAACTCGAACTTCTAAGACAGGTGGATGCATCAAATGCATTCATGACAATTTGTTTTTTGTAACTATTCGCAGCATCAACGTAGTTTATCTTTATTTCATGGATGAATCAGCACTCAGTGTTTTAGAAAGTCTTCTGGGAAAAGAAAAAAACGAATCTCGCGCTTCATATTTTACACGAAACGCTTGAATGTGATGATTACGAGCCGCTTTCAAAACTCAAGTAGCCTATAATTTTTCTCCGGAAAGCTTCATCAGTAGTCTCGGTGAAGTGATTTTTACAGATGACCGAAAAATGCTCGCATCGTCTTGAATGCTTCAGTTTTAATTTTTAAGTGCAATAAAAACCATATACTTTCAAACTACATTAATTTTCAAAGGCTTAAATAAGTCTATATTCTTTTTTTTATTAATACAAGCATTATTAGTAAGCATTTTCAGTATCGGACTTCAGCCTAGTTAAGTTTTATGCTTACAGTACTTAGTTGACCCCAGAGTAAGAAAAGGCAAAAGAAAATTTCAAAATAATCAACCTACGCCTGCGAAATATTTCATTCGCTTGTTTTACGATGCGACGCCTTCAACAGCTACAGACTCTTTTCTCCTTCCAATAATTGTTATGCTCGTTATTGAAATCTGCGTGTGTATCGTAGATTTTCCAAAGTGCATTTTCCTTTCTATGTCACATATGAGCTTTTTATACTCGAAATGCATTTCACCTTGGTCAAAGATGATTTCTGAAGACCGTTCAATATGGGTAGTTCCATGGATAACCTTAGGTCTGAACGAACTGGACGTCACGTTCTTTGGAAAGCCACCCATGAAAGTTGGTGCCAAAATGTAATAGATAGAATCGACCATTTAATGAAAAGATAAACAAGGCTGAGCGTTGCACTTACATTTAGCTGTAATGAATATTTCATATTCATTTTCAGCGGAAGCTGGAAGAAAACAGTACACTTTTATTTCATTCTGAAGACATATTTATAAGTTACTCAATTTCTTTGACCATTATATTTATCGAACATTGATATAATTTGCATTGAAAAAACAATTTAAACATGCATTTATTTCATTTCCAGTTAGTTTATGTATGTGTAGATACTTACATATGTTATAACTTTAGAACTTGATGAAAGTAGAGCAGTAGGAGAAACACTTTCGTAGGAAACATTTTCATGAAATAAGATACCACACCACACAGCACTTACGAGCAGCAAAGATAACGACAAGACCTAAAGTAGAATTTTTTACATTTATAATTCGTGGAAAAAAAATTGTTTGCGTAAATCTATTTTCATTCCTAAAACTTTTATTTGATAAAATGATTATTACGTTTTATGTCTAGAATCGTGATAATTTATGTATTTTATTTAAATTTTCTTCGCATTTTTATTATTCTTTTTAAAAAGGGGAAAAACAGGTTCAAGGTAAATCAGGCTGGGTGCAAGACAGCGTTCGACCCCGACTGAGGTCGGTATAAGCAAGTAAATCGGATCTGGCTACAAAAATCGGATTCGTATAGATCTCATACAAATCATAATGGTACATATTGGTACTCAACGATTCCATATTTTGGGATGATTTACCGCTCTTCTCTTTTCTGTCCGATTCATACACTGGTATAGAATAATGGAACAGAACTTCGCTTATGTTGGGGGGGGGGGAAAAGTATTGAAATTAATAAGCGTTTATCTTTAGTTTTAATTTAACTTGAAGAATACTAGAAGGAAGTATTTAATGATTTTATAAATCAAAATTGTAAGGTTCAGAAGAAAATTTTATTTTAAAACGGAAACTTTATGGTTGTCTTATAATTGAACTTTATAGTTTTTGCAATAGTCGACTCTTACTGCGATTTTTTTTTAGCTTTACTCCTGGTCAATAAATTAAGTTTTTTCCCTTTGGTTCTTAAATTGCTATTTTAATCGTTAATAAAACGTTTATTTATGAGAGTATCTAGTTCGAGAGTATAGAGTTCATTTATGAGAGTACAGACTATGACAGGATTGGGGAATCTTTTTTTGCACTGAAAAGCCGCATTAGATTTCGGCAGTTGATGCCAGAATCTTAAGGGTTATTGCTCTGTAATTATTATTATAATACATACAATTAGATATTTCAATGCAAATTTTAAATAACTGGTTGGGTCGCATAAGAAACTCAAGAAGGCCACACATGGCCATAAAGCCGCAGGTTCCCCATCCCTGGACTATGAAAATAAATAACTAAACCTCTCTGAAAAATTCATTCAAGGATTTTAGTAGCTAATTGTATCAAAATTAACTGTTATAAAACGCTTAATAAATAAACTATTATGAAACAATTGCTTTATTTATGACAGTTAAGCAACTGATATACCGATTATTATTCTCTGTTTTTGATTTATCGTTTCCGAGTGAAAAAGTAAGCTATAGGGAATAGAAGTAACAGAAATGTAACAATTCGACCAAGTACGCATTAAACGCAACATTTTAATCAAATATGAGGATAGTTCAATATTTCTAATACAATTTGATGGATTGAAAGAAAATTTACCTTGATTGGTGAATAAATAGTGAAGGCCATGCTTGAAATTTCTTCCATCTCACATTTTTTAAAGTTTGTTGACATTAAAGCATGCGGTATATAGTCATAATTTTTCAAATTGATACATTACTTGTAATGCTCTTTTTTTCATGTATATTTAGTCTGTATATTTTTTTCTGTATATTTTAGTAAGTGACCTTGCATACCACATGAGGTCAAATGTTTTTCGTAGAGGGGGCCGTATAAGTAAGAAGAGTCTCGCTTCCCGGTGGGATATAGTAATAGTGGGGGTTGAATTACCACCCGCCGATGACACGACGTACCTCTGTCTGAGGGGTCGTCGCATAAGCCGCTCGTAATAAAGTCTACTATACGAGGGCCACTGTGCCCGATTAATTGTCGCTGCGGCCGGATCATTCAGGTTATCCGCATGCCTAGGCTGGGTGGAGTAATTCATTCGTTTATGGTTACCTGACTTGTTCAAAAACTGAATACCAAAACTCGCATGCGTTGTGTCTAAAGTCAATAACGTTAAAATATAAATTTGATATGGCTCATATAAATAAATCAAAAATAATGATGGTTAGGATTTAATGGATTTTAACTGGTTTATCACTTGTATGAAAAGGAACATTATTATAAGGGACGTTTTACGATGGATGAATGGATGCAAACTTCGATTTTGTACACGCTTTAAGCTCAAATTCCTGCACTTTCCATGCATTTTTTTTAATCATATATAGGTACATTTAGGAATGAATGAATGTTAGAGTGTCTCCTTCTGAAGTAAGAAGATAATATTTTATTTTTTCTAACGAACCCTATTTTTCCTATAATGCCTTTTTTTCTTACGACTGCCTTGCTGTTTTTTTTCTATAAAGAAAGAACAGAAAGAAACCCGAGTGATCCAATTATCAAAAGTTCAGATTTGAATACTTTTGCCTATTGGAACCCCGTTAGCACACTTTTGGGGAATAATGTCTTTTGTTGAGCACTTGTACAAATCATCCTCATTTAATTTAATCCATTTTAGATTTATTTAACATTTTTAATGTAACTCGTATATCGAAAAAACGTTCCAATTTGACCGAAACTATCCGAATTTGAAATAAAACTTTTTACTATTTCAAAGCATATCATTGTGCTTCGAATAAGACTACTCTTTTAAAACTCAAAATTAATTAAAACAGCTCATTATACATGACATGGTTTGAGCTGTTTAAATGTTTGATAAGTTGTTTTTGTCTTAGCACTCGTGTTTTTCAAGCCATGATATCTTTTTTTCCTCCAAATGAATTACCTTTGCCCACAATATGTTTCAGAAATGCGAAGAAGTTAATTTGCATCCGGATGACGTAAGAACACAAAGGTCCATTTGTTTTAAATAAAAACATTCATAATTGCTGCTTATTCAATTCCGGATCTTTTTCTAAGAACTTTGGGACTCGGATATAGCGGTGATTAGTAATTTTTTTTTCGAATAACAACCCATTTCATTTAACACATTTCAACAAAATTCAGTGATGTAGCATTTTACGTAGTTAAAAATGAAAGATTTTATGAATATTTTACTTACCGATTTAGTTATATTCAACCATGTCCACGGAAGTGGACTAAGTGACGAACGACTTAGAAGGCTCCATAAACTTAAAAAGAAAAGTATAGAAAATAAACTGCAGGGTGCAGTCACTAGAACAATATCTTGAAAGCAAGATGTGAAATCTGGGACTTCAGTATGCCAAGTCTTATTAATGTCCTATAAAAAATAAAAAATAGTTTCAGTCTATGCTAGACTTTCAAAACCTCTTGATTGTAGATTTAATACCTAAAATATTGATGATAAGACGCTGTGATAAACATATTGGCTTACGTTTCACAAAGTTCATGATACACGATGCACACGATTTATGTATAGTACGCCTATGCTATTTATAAAAGGTAATATTTCATGAAAAGTTAATGAGTAAATTTTTAAGGCAATATTTTTCAATAATTTAATGATATTATTACATTACAACGATAATATTTTCAACTGTGTAACAAAAATGAAAAAAAAATTGGAAATTTTAGAAAAGCACGTCACTTCGTTGAAATAATTGACAAGTGTAAATGACATACTATAAACAGTGCATAGAAAAAACATTTAATAAGTCGAGAAATGATACCATAAATTAAGCTTCAGCAAATATAGAAACAAAGATTATTTTACAATAACAGTAAGAATCGAACCACAGAATTTAAGAAAAGGATTAAAAAAGCATTTAGTGATGAAAAAAATTAAGTTGTATTTCTAAATAAAATAATTTTTTTGAAATTTGTTATGTAATAAAATATATAAGCTAGCAAATTCGTGGAATCAATAAAAATAAAACACGCTTTATATTTAAAATAGTTTGAGGCAAATAGCATTTCAAATTCTTCAAAAAAGAAAGAAGAAAACAACTGCGCATTGAACATTTAAACAATATTTGCTCAAAAATATCAGAAGTAAATGGCTGAATTTTGAATACAGATTCTTAAATGCGTCATATTCTTTAGAACAGTTTTTTTTTTGCTGTTTTTTTTTTTTTTTTTTTTTTACATTTTATATTTAAAGTAGTTTGAGGCAAACAGCATTTTAAATTTTTGAAAAGAGAAAAAAAAAAGAAGAAAGCAAACAACTGCGCATTGAATATTTAAACAGTTTTTGGCCCAAAAATATCAGGAGTACATGGCTGATTTTTGAATACAGATTCATAAGCGCATCATATTCTTTAGAACAGTGCTCTTATTATTTTTTGTTTTCGATTTATATTTAAATAGTTTGAGGTAAATAGCATTTTGAAAAGAGAAAAAAGAAAATAATTGCACATTGAATATTTAAACAGTGTTTGTCCAAAAAATATCAGGAGTAAATGGCTGATTTTTGAATACAGATTCATAAGTGCATTATATTCTTTAGAACAGTTCTCTTGATATTTTCTGTGGGATCAGTTATCTAGTTTCGTGTTCTGGATATTCTTATTCCATTTCTCTCATTCTTTTACTGTTACTACAATATTAATGCAATGTATGGATATGTTTTTTAAATTATTTTTACTGTATATTAATGAATGGGATTTAATATAAGAAATATATCACACTCAGTATAGAAACCCGGTCTCAGAAACTTGTAAGCGCAGTGATTTTAAGAATTTTTAACCAGATTAATTTTTCATGCAACAAGAATCTTTACAAAGCAAAAGAAAAAAGCAAGCAAAAAATGTCAAATGAAACTGATAAACAAAAACAATTGTCATAAGACGTAACAAAATTAAATAATAATTTAAATCTATGGAAAATACTGAAAGTTTTGTGATAGATTCTCCGTCAAAAAGGAGCAACATTTCATAAAATACGAAATTGCTGTTTCCAGTTTAATTCAGTTTTATTAAAAATTTGCAAGTAAATTATCTAAGAGAAGAGTCGCTTTAAACTTGAATAGACATTCTGCAGCTTAATTTGGATACTCAGCCAGAACAGACTATTTTGAGAGAATAATTTTAATTGAATATTTCAATATAATTTAGAATTCACCATGAGAATGGTTAATTTTTTCCAAAAATTCAAAACCTTCTAAAAAAAGCACACATAAGAAAGAATTTTAAAATATTAAACAGGGAGATCAATAGAACTTAGTAAGCCAGTAAATAATAATAGCAACAATGTAAACAGAATTTTTGAAGTAAAAGAGTACGAGCACAATCTGCTTTCAAATAAATAAGTAAAAACAAAAAGAATTCAGAATTAAAATAATAACTTGCTAAACTAGTATCTTGCTACTCAGAAAATAAGTTTAATGCCCATAGTTGGAATTAAAGCAATTGCGAAATTATAGCCCCATTTTTTTAATTGCTATTCTTGCTGGCTTTTATTGCTTTTTTTATTTATTTAATTCCTTTATTTTTTTAAAAAAATATTTGATTGCTTTTTAATTGCTAGCTGTAAGTAAAATGTAGCGTTAAAATTTTCTAATTTATACAAAAAAGTCTTCCGAATTCTTATGACAAATTCCATTTAAATAAATGCAATAGAGTTGGAAATCCTTGGGTTTGAGGATCAGAGATGTTTTCTGAATTATTTCTCATACTAGCACTTCCAAGCGATATAAAATGAAGGTGTTTAGACTAATATGTTCTTGATATGAAATCTAACTTTCATTAAAATATATTAAGCCGTTTTCAAAACAAACGATATAGGGTAAGACGAGGTAAGTGGGTTTTTTACATCACAAATTGATTCTTAGTTTAAACGTTTCTGCTAGCTATAATTTCCCTCTTTTATATTATTGTAATATATCAAAATGTTCAGTTGACTTTACCCTTTAAACTGGCATATAAAATGTTTCAAAACTAATCATTAGTTTAGGTGTAAAAATTAGTTTATTGATAGGTAGTCACGGTTACCCAGCTCCCCATCTCGTCGGGGTAACTGAGCACCACCCCCACAAAAAAAACCTTAGAAATAGTAAAGAGAACAAAATATTGTAGTATCTGGGGTGCTCTTTTATTATTTAAGATTTAATTATTGTTTACCTGGTTATAAACTAAAAATTTTAGTATTTTTATTGTCCTTGTGAGGGAAAAGTACACTGGCTTCTACTTCAGCAGTAGACTGACAGTATCTTAAATACTCCCAAATGACTTATAATGAGGCATTTTTTAAAATCTTATATTATCCTTTTTCAATTATTCTGTGTGCGTGCACATGGTATGAGCATACGTGTGTTTGTGTGTGAAACAGTAGGAAACACAGTAACTTTAAAACTGCATTTATTGAAATCTCTAAAATTAACATATCACACTATTTTGAGAAAACGCTAGCTAGTATAAGTTATTACATATGTGTGTGCTAGTCAAACTTTCTTTAAAAACTGAACTAATCAACAAAATCTTTAAGAGAATTTTTCAAAGTAAATTAAGCAACAAAACATTTAAAATAACTCATTATAACTTGAAAATATAAATTAATTTGAGTACTCAAAAATAATGTGTTATAACAAGAACTTAACAGTTAATACTTGAGAACTAAAAATATAATCCAGAACTCACTTAACCTAAATAAGTTAAACATGAACCTTATTTGGAAAACTTAATCCACTGATTAAAACGCATACGTTAACAACCTTTATTATAAAGGCAAATCAGAAACCTTATGCATCCCACCTTTATTTGATTGCTTAGGAGATGGGAGAATTTTAACTATTTCGGAATGATTATATATATAAAAAAACGGCTTCCAACATTTCATACCCCCCAAAAAATATAACAAAATTTTAATTTATCGTTTACAGTTTCAATAACTTTTCCAGGTTATTTCTAATCCTCATAGGAAAACAATACATAGACAGCGCCGCCCTTTGGATTTTGAGGCTTGGACACAAATATTGTGTTGTAAAAAAGTGAAGTAAATAAAAAAGTGAATTAATAAATAATAAAATCGTTAATTTTTAGCTGAAGAATGGAACATATAGAACATTTATACATATCTAAATAGTAAAGCTTATTTTTTAACTCATTAACATTAATATAAAAGAAAAAATTGATATAACTTTATTTTTCTAACTTTAATTTAAGGAAATTTATTTTTTATCGTTTGATGTGTATTAATTCTCAATGGGAAAGAAAAAAATAGGATATAAATTTATCAATCATTCTTCCACCGCCATTGATGTTATTTCTTCAGCAGCGATGGTTTGAAGACTAGGGTACAAAATACATTAAGTTATTCAGGGGTAACTGAGTACGCAGTTCCCTAAGCCATATTACTCAGTTGCCCCAAATCAGTTTTTGAAACGGGTCAACACTGGGCAGCCCTTTATAACTTTTTTTAATACTAAACAAAAAAAAAATGGAATGAAGTAGAATTTAAAGATTTTTAGTTTAGTTTTTAAAGTGTTCAAGTTATTTTTATTGTAATTATAAAATCACACTCCCCAGACTAGCTTCCATTGAGTAGTGTCTCGAGTTTTAAGCAGTCAATTTTTTCTTTTCATGAATAGCCTCTCTTCCCAACTGCGCTAGTGCGACTTGTGATCTGACCGTTGTTTTGGAGGGAAAATATATCGAGTGCTGCCAATAATTTAATTTATCCATAAAATTTCTTTAATCCATATTTTAAAAAATATTAAGGGGTGCCCAGATGCCTCGTGTACCCTATTGTAACCGCCTTACATAACTTGAATTCATAGAAAATTATACTTTGCCCAAGGTAGGAGAGCAGTCAAGGAAATTTTTCCCTGGAATGTGTCAATACTAAATTTTAATTTATCCATAAAATTTCTTTAATCCATATTTTAAAAAATATTAATGAGTGCCCAGATGCCTCGTGTACCCAGTTGTAACCACCTTACATAACTTAAGAAGAAATTCATAGAAAACTATACTTTGCCCAAGGTAGGAGAGCAGTCAAGGAAATTTTTCCCTGGATATGTGTCAATACTAAATTTTCAAGATTAAAAGTTTTGCCCTACATAAGAGCATATTCTGAATTATCAGGATCATCTTTAAGAGAAAAATTCTGTAACCCTTTAGCATACGACATCTTAAAATATGAATAAGTCTTTAAGATCAATGGTAGTGTTTTTTTTTTTTTTAAATTTTGGAAAGATTGACAAATTAGGTCGTAGCTAGTCGACAAAAGTCGAGATTCCCCCGCCCTGCCAAGGCATTCGGGGAAATCTGAATGATAGTCGTTGCCGTCGCGACAGCAGCAGGAAACTGAAGTTGGAGACCCCATCAGCCATGGCTCAAACCCTCCCGCGGGAGGTATACACCGTCATTGGAGTGGAGGTAACTCAATCCCACACCATTGCGGTATCCATTAGGGATGCTAAAACTCGCTTACTTATTTGGCGGCTTCCCATCCCCATATCTGAGGTGTCCCCAGTGAGATTGGAAAAATCGATAAAACACAATATGACTCGAATTTTAATCAACAATAATGGATAAGAAGTACGAAATTAAGGAATAACCCCAAAAAAATTAACTGAGAGTGCAATTATTAAATAGAAAAAATGCTTACTCTTCCAAATTTAGAAACACATCGCATTGGATACAAAATATTCTTGCATGGTGACGTGCTTAAGTGGCGATGTAACATTCCTTCTCTTTTGTAACCCTCGAATAAGCACGCCAAACTCAAAGGGCCTAATAACCAGGGGTGGCGCCAGAGAGGGGCAAGGCCCCCCTGTCGGGGATGCTGAGCACCCGCGGGGAAAATTTTTGTACCCCGTTCACGCAACAGAGTATCCAACAAGTTGATATATAAATATCTGGCGAAAATTTGAGACCAATTTCATTACATCCCTCCCCCCGTACAGTAGGTAGTGCCCCCTCGTCTGGCAGACTCTAACGCCACTCCTGCAAATAACCGATGTCCAAGTTTATGTCGTTCGTGTAAGAAAAAAAGGAGCATCGGAGCATTATCTTAAAGTGCAGTAAGAAAAGAACAAGTAAAGCAGTAGAAATAAATATTTTCTTCATTACTTTCTGCTATCAGCTTTCCTGTTTCTCAGGAAACCTTGTTCGCAGTGAGCTACTCAAGGCGAATTACAGTAACTATGAATCCTATAGAATTATTTCTTTCCATAAATGCAAAAAATTGCCTTCCCTGATTAGTACTTTCAAACACTAAAACAGTTTCATATGCTAATTTTCAAGTACTTTCTAACCTATGTGGGAAATATTTTTAAAGATTGAGACAATCAACTTCACTGAATTCTACCTATAAACCGAAATCACCATTATTTGCACTTGATTACATATTTAGTATAACACATTTAACGAGAAAATCTAAGAAAAAGAAGAAGCCTTGTCCTTTAAAAAAATTAAATTTATAAACATAATTTCTTATAGAGTTCTAAGGCTTAAAACATATTCCGCTTATGAAAATTTCACCTGCAATTAATTAATAATTGCGTATTGTTAGAAATTTTGAAATTAATGCACTAAATTTTTATCAAAGCCTTTGCTACATGATGCTACGTTGGGCAGCAACATGTGGCTCGAGAGTTTCCTTTGCTTTTATTCATGGTGAGATTTACCGAACATGTTAAAAATACTTTATTTGTACAAATCTCAGTGATCACGGGAAAATCGGAAAATGGCTAGTTCGTGTCGTATGTCTCTCCGGCCAAGCCCCCCCCCCCCCGAAAATAAAAATTCTAGACTTTTCGGAAATTATTGGAGGGAAAATTTGACTGAGAGAAGATGAATATCACCAAAGACCAAACACAATTTCAAAAATCACCCCATCCCAATAATTCAACTACATACAAGCCGTCATCTAATTATTTGGAACCTGCTTTGATTCTTAGCAGAAATTGGAATTCACACATGTAGATCCATTGTGTATCGTACATTGAATGAAACAATTCGTGATGCAAGAAGGCAAAATTTGCACCCATTTGACCAAGCTTCCAGTAGGGCATGTTTCAAACTGAGTAGCGATTATTTTATATGGAAGCCACATAAATGAATGTAATTTCTCTTAACAATTGAATCAAAAGATACTGTTTAAATATTGGTTTGCGATAATACTTCATAGCAAGATACAAGTAGATACTAGCAACAATTAAACAAACCCTTTTTCATAGCGTACGGGAGGACATAATCGTAAATTTCGATTCATGACTTAACATCTGTCAAAGGTGCTCAGAAATAAATCGAAGATATAAGTGCGAAGACAATATTATTTTTCTTTTTCAATAATTTGTAACTCATAGATAACTCGGACTAATCAAGTTTGTTTGGAGGATAAATAACTTGAGCTTGTAAACTATTAGCCAGTATGTTCCAGAAGAAAAACTCAATCTCAAAACTGCACAATCTTTAAAAGATACAAGGGAAAATTCTCCTGGAACCTCTAAAGTCTGACTTTTTAGAGAGTTAGCTAATGCAGGAACTGACTTGAAAGACCAATTATTATTATGAAACGATAATATTTAATCTGTATATCCATACAGATAAAAAAGGTAATAGCATAGGCAGTTAAAAAAGGTAAATTAGCTTTATCAGTAAGAAAAAGACTACAATAATTTTTATCCTTTTATTCCGCCTAATATTTTTTCCTTCTTTTACATAATTTTATCGCGCAGTCTGACACATACATTTTGTACAAGAATAAATGAGCAAATTTTCTTCCAAATTAATTGAACTTTTTCACTAAAAAGAGTTTGATGCAGATCAAATTTTCTAATTTACTTTTTAACATTGTAACAGAAAATTATTTTTATTTAAAATTTATTTTGTGAGAATACATTTAGGAATTGATTCATATATTTTACTACATATTCATCTATATGAATGGTGCCTTTCTTAACCTCTGCCTTTTGTTACTGTTCTATAGCAACACGATGTTTCCAAATAAATGAAAGAGAATTTGATTCAGGGAAATTTTTCAAACAATTTTTATGAATCAAACTAGTTTTTAGTACTCGGATATATACGTTTCCGCTATTTATTCATTTTTCTATGTCCCCAACAAGAATTTTAGAATAAAATCTTTATCAACTGACGAAAAATAAATCTTACCCAAAAAGATTCTCCACAAAACTTATCCATTGTGTGACAACATATTTTTCTCCTGTCACCTATTAAGTATTAAGCCACACAGCCTGTCAGAAGCAGATTCTTTTATAGAGAAAAAATGATAATAACAAAATCTTACGTTTATACTGGCAACTGTGTAACTGATTGCGTTAATGCGCATGCTTGAAGCTACACAGTTTCAAAAGAATGCTTAACGGAAAGAAATGTGGAGGCCGCTGTACAAAATTTATAATTTGAGGTTTATCATTCATTGAAAAAATAATTTTCCAAACTAAAATGTTCATCCTGTTCTTTAACACAGAACAATGAAAAGGATATTTTTTTAGTATCAAAAATTTAGGGAGGGAGAGTAAATCGTGAGGCACACAATCTTTGTTCTATATACAACGCCTCATCATCCAACGGACACATAGTGATGTGCATTTAGAAGATTATTATTAAGCCGAATTAATGAAATCGAGGCAGGTATAATCCAATTATTAAATTTCAGATATACGTTTTCATTCATTTCCGAAATATAGAAACAGATTAAAATAGTTAAATAAAAATCTATATTCTGCTAAAATTGAAAGGAACTTCGGAAAACTTTTAAGCATTCTTTTACATTAACTTTTATAATCTTAAAACATAAAGGAAACGTTAAAAAAATTACAATCTTCCCCTAAATATGAGAGATCTTGAGATATATTAGGTAAATAGAAGTTGCTGAAAAAAACGCTTAGGAACCTAAAATATAAGAAAATGTTAGATCTTTGAAAAGATGAAAAATTTAAAGAACTAGAAGAAAAGTATTAAAGAAATAAAAATAAAACACTAGAAGATGCGATTATTATTGCCTTAAACACATTTCAAAACAAATGAAATCCTGCGAAATCAACAACAACAAAAAGTTAATTGACACTCTGTACAGCCATCATGATTTAGAGGTGCTAATTTAAGCTAAATGTCTTCATCACAGATATGTAATTCCTTCTATTCTAAGTGAATTTTGAACTCACTGCATGAGGCAACGTGTTCCAGCAACTTAGTGTGAGTAGTATTACCCTGAGCGTTTCTGTATAGGTCATGCTACGTATGTTATTCATGCTACGAGAGTAAGTGGAGTTCAGTTTTGAGGTGATGCTACGTTTGTTGTTCATGCGTCGCGAGTTAGTTGTCCTCAGTGTTGAAGGGGTTGTCACTGTTGTGTTGGGTTTGCGTGAGTGGAATGATTATGAATTGGAACGCGATTAGAGGAAATTGGCTTGTGTACGAGACGTACGTTCGTTAGATGGTGATGAAAGGGTTCTTATGAGTATTGAAAGGGTTGAATATTGATGAAGGAGGAGGAGAGATGCGTTTGTGATTGCGAGTGCGTGCTTGTAAAATGCTTTTTTTTTTTCTTGTTTTGAATAGGAATTGGGAGGGATGGGGCAAATGGTTGTGCAGCGTTCCGCGAGAGGGAGGGGTTTCATTTATTATTTGTAGAGTAATCATATGACGTAATGATTTGATGGGAGCAGAGGTTTTTCGGAAAGTAATAAAGTGTTGTGTCGGAGGATTTAATTTGCTTCAAGTTTTTTTATCTTCTTTGTGGCAACCTGAAGAAATATGAACTTGCGATTTTTGTTATTTACACAAGTAAATCAAAAATACTAATAACTCTTTTACAACCTACAACCTCCGTCGACAGAATCTTATTCCTCTGCACAACTCGATCATCCTTTTACTCATCTTACCCATCTAGATTTTCTGCCCACTTTAAACAATCTTAACATTCTACTCGCACAAACCCAACTCAATACTAAAACCACTAACTCGCGTAGCCTGAACAACCAATGTAGCATCACCTCAACACTGAATTCCACTTACTCGAGTAGCATGACCTATACAGAAACGATCAGGGTAATACTACTAGTGTGTCCATTAAGCACATCGGTTGCCATGTTGCTTTTACATGTAGAAAGCAAAAACTATTTTATGATTTTCTTGATTTTAAAATAATATATATATATATATCAAAACAAACTTAGAAACACAAGACAAAAACTCAAAAACAGTCAAGACAAAATGGCAAAAATAGACAAAAACCAAAATAAAATTGATATATATATATAACATTAAAAAAAATTCTAGACAGTTTTTTTTTTTTTTTAAATTTGCAATCAAAGTTCGCCTCTTAGAATTCGCGGGAAAAACGATCCATTTTGGCGCGAAACGGGTCTGACGTCACAGGTGCCTGACAGGGGAGACACCTTCTTTCCCGTTCGCTCTCTATAGAGATTCTCTTTTCTTCTATATTTTCCGACTATCTCATCAGATAAAATAATGTCGGCAAGATACAAGTATTGTACTGTTCCTAAATGTAGTAATACAACTGTAACGGCACCCGATAAATTATTTATCAATATGCCAAAAAATTACGTTATTCGCAAAAAGTGGTGTAAAGCGATGAAGAGAGATCCGAAGCTTAATCCGGAATTATCAGCAAGCAGCATTCGTCATGTCTGTGGAGATCATTTTGATGTTAGTTATTAATCTATATTATATCTATTAAAATTGTATATCATGAAGCACAGTAAATTCAGAATTCGATATCTTTTTTGTTTTTAAAAGAAGTATAAGGTGAGGTTAGCAGCCAAAAAAATGATATTTTAAAGTAAATAGTTAAATTTAATTAGTTTTTTCCCATTTGATAACATGGAATTTATTTTTTTAACCTTTGAGGGGCCAAGGGTAAAAATATAGAAGATCCCACCTTCTTTAAGAGTCTTTAAAAAAAAAACTTGCTTTTGTTATTTCATTACATAATTTTTTTTCAATGGATATTCGAATGTTTCTTATATTTTTTAAAAAAATACAGTACTAATGAAAATTAATAAGAATATCTTAAAAATTAGTTTAAATTCACGACTTTTTTTTGATAATGAAATTCGTTTTCATTTGTAGTTCAGCAAAATAATTCGCAGAATTAATTTTTGATGCAAAATAAATTCTTTATATTCAATGAATATATTAAAATCAAAATTATTCTTCAAAAAGTTAGTTCGCTCATCAATATTATAGTTGAGAAAAGATGGGATAAATTTATCTCATCATGCATCTCGAGTTTGTAGATGACAGCACTTAAATTCCTAGATCAGTCGTATTTGGTCTGGTTTGAATATTATTATAAATTTATCTAGTTTCTTTATATATAATTCCAAAAATTAACTAACATAATGGAAAAAGCTTACTTTGTAGTAAAAAAGGCTTACTACTTACAGATACTTTCTTCGTATCTTTTCTTTTCTTTTTATTTGCAATTTATGAAAGTTGTTACAGTTTTATTATTTTTAATTTTTTAGTGTCTTTCTTTATATAAGTTATTTTACCAGATTTCATATTAATTAGTATAAAATAGTATTTTAAAATTAATACTTGTACAAAGGAAATAATTTATATAGTAAAATAAAACTATATAAAATAAAATTAACTTTTCAAAGGCACAGGTGTGTTTTTTAAAAAAAATGCCGTACCGAAAGTTATTTTGAACGGAACTTCTGAAATAAATATATTCTTGTTCTTTTTTTTCTGTAGGCATACGAAATTTAATACATTATGCAAAATCAGGTTCTTATCTTTTCGTTCTTTCTAGTACAATAGAAATCGCAGCATCTTCTCGGAATGTCCGAGGGCCCCTCTTCAATTTATTGTTGCTTGATGGTTTCGAAAACTTATCCGTTTTTCCTAAGGCGAAGCCTATTCTGTATAGTGTAGAGCTTTGTTCATGTTACTAAATGGATTCAAGGGAAGGTCAAAACAACTTTTCTTATGAGATAATTTACGAGCCGGCGTTTTGTGTCCAGCTTCTTTGTCGGAACTGAATAATTACAAACACATATACTGACAAAACATTTGTGTTACTTCCCTTGTAATAAAATAAGTAAGCGATCAGGATTTTACTGGTAGAAAGTGAATAGCTTGCTTTGTTCCGAAGCTTTCAAAGAGATCCATAAAAATACTGTAGAAGAGTGTGTCGCATTTGAGTGCTGATTGTTGGAAAATCTGTTGCATTCAGAGAGATACACATTCTTTCAAGGCATTAAGCTAAAAACTTAACTTTTAAAATGTTAGCTGGTACAAACGCCTTGATTCAAAGCAGGGCACAAAAGTAGCGAAAGAAAAGTATGCGAAGGAAGGCAACTGTGACGTCAAAATCTACTCGGCCAATGAGAGTGCGTTTCGGATTGCATCATGATTCCTGCTATTTCAGTGCATCTTTCGCTCTCAATATTTAAATAAATAAATTTGTATGTAAAATTTCACTTACATATTTGAAAGTAGAATGATTTTTTCTACAAATACGGATGGCTTTCACGTGTTTTTAAAAAATGTTGAAGTTTCCCATTGCCACTGACTGATTCACATATAGGCCTACATGTGAATTAGGCAGTGGCAATTTAATTTATATTTATCTCATTCTGTGGCAAACGTTCGCGAAAACATAAATGAATCCGATAGCTCATTTGACCCATTATGTTAAATCAATTATGAATACCCCGTAATTTGTAAATAAATGTAATTTCATTTATTTGTTTCGCCATCCGACCATGATTCGAAACCTACAAAATCATTTGAAAATAGAAATTCTTCATTACGGTAATTTCGGATATTCCAAGGCAGTGGCGGTTCATGTAATTTAATCGTACGGGGTGCTGTAACTTTTAAATCTCCACTGCATAGTGAGGCGTATAAATAACACTTACACTTCTTTTGTCTTTCTTTATTAACTTTGAGTAATTTAATATTTAAACTTATAACATTTTTTACTTTAAATAGGTAGTATTTTAAATAATTAATTTTAATCGAAAATTTATTAAAAAGTACTTAAAATAAAATCCATGCTTCTTGTTTTGTTTCCCACGAGAAGATCATAAGCTTTTACCTTGATGCTTGTATGAATTTTAAAAAGCGTTTTATCTATTGAAATCAAAACAGCTACATGCAAACAATGCCGATTCATATAGTGTGCCTGAGGAAAAAATATTCTTTTTTAAAGTTAAAATAAAAAGACAGAGTTCAGGTTTTGATGTAACAACAGGAATTGCCAAGATGGAAAAAAAAAGATTTACTTTATTTCATCTATCCAAAGGTGCACTGTAATATTTTTAAATGGGAATACACTTATTGATATTCTTTGAGAAATTCTCTTACTTGAAGCTAAATGTAACCGTGTTTTATTCGAAGTCGAGGCTCAATAACCTATTGTTACAAACATGGAAAGTCGCTTCCCAGCAATGCAAGTCTTATGGTTGAGAAGAGAGTTTTATAAGGTTAAGCATGGAGTGACCTCAGCGATTGTTATGGCACCCCTGACCTTGGCAATTTGGCGAAAAATTTTGAGACCTTGGCGACAAATAGATGATTCCCGAAAATGCAACCCTTTTCTCGAAATTTCTACTAGGAAAGGGAATACACGAGAAAACACCATGTGACATCACGGCCTGTCGGAGAGAATATTTAATGACGGCGCCTAGATCAGAGGAGCGTCTTGATCGACTGGTTGATCGTCTTGAGGAGCGAACGTCTTTGGAGTTCTATCCGCTGTGCGAGCTAATCAGCTGGTGAGCTGTTATTGTCGTTACTAGTTATTTGCTGACTGTTTGTGTTGTTAAATATCAAAGTGCTGAACTGTCATTACCTGTGAATTGTTGTTTATTTACATTGGTAATCTGTGCAAGAACTATTGTTTCCTGTACCTGTGCTACGTGTTTTCCAGCATATTTGTAAATAAACCTTCATTCTCCATTATCCTGCGTGTTGCACTGTTTACACCATACACCCACGGAAAGACTTTTGCAACACTGGTGCCAGAAGCGGGATAGTGTGTATGGTGAATACGAGATCTCAGACGAAGATGGCTGACAACGCTGATCTGCTTGCTCTCTTAGCCGAGATGAAGAAATCTATGGAGAAAGGGCAAGAGGAAATGAAGAAGGGACAGGAAGAAATGAAGAAGGGACAGGAAGAAATGAAGGAGGGACAGGAAGAAATGAAGGAGGGACAGGAAGAAATGAAGAAGGGACAGGAAAAAATGAAGAATCAAATCCAAGGTGTAAAAGGAAAGATTGAGGAAGTAAGGAATGAAGTTCAGAGGAAGATCGAGGAAGTAGAGGGTAAAGTTCAAAGGAAGATCGAGGAAGTGGAAGACAAAGTACAAGTAAAGATGGAGGAAATCGAAGAAAAAGTTCAAGTGAAGATCGGCGACCTAGAGAAGAGGCGCAGTGAACTCGAGGACAGACCAATCAATTTCCTGGCAAATCCAGACCTCACGTATTCCAGATCACCGGTAAAATCCCTGACATTCGACGGACAAACGTCTTGGACTGTTTTCAAAACTCAGTTTGATGTTGTGAGTTCTGCGAACGGATGGAATAATTTTGTGGAAGTCAGTCAACTTGTGACCTCTCTCCGGGGATCAGCGGCGGAGGTTCTTCAAGGAATACCTTCTGATATGTTGACGGACCTTACGACCATCGAGAATGCTCTAGAAGCCCGATTCGGAGATAGTCACCTTACTCAATTTTATAGGACTGAATTGAAGACGAGACGGCAGAAGCCAGGGGAAAGCCTGCAGGTATTAGCCACCGATGTGGAGCGATTAATGAGCCTGGCCTACGCCGAGTACCCTCAGGATGTCCGAGACAGCCTAGCAGCCCAGTACTTTGTCGACGCTATCAGAGATGAAGATACTCAGCATGCAACAAGGTTGATGGATGCCAAAGACTTGAAATCAGCTTTGGCATATAGCATGAAGTATGAGGCTGCGAAAACTGTTTCCAAAACATCCCGAAATGTAAGATCGATTGAGATAGAAGATGGTACTGGGAAAGAAAAAGACGAAAAATTCGACTGTTTACTGGAAACTTTGGAAAAATTATTAAACAGTCATGTTGCTGGGAAGAAGAACACTCCTCGACGAAATCCGAACGTGACTTGCTGGAAGTGTAACAAAAAGGGGCACGTACAGAGGGACTGCCAGACAATTTCTCCCAACCAGGAAAACTAACGTACGGCCGTCTTGCTGGGCGAAGGCTGCCTTTTCTCTATAAAGCCCCTGAAGAAGGACTAAAAGTTTCCACACATTGCGGAGGAAGAAATGGACTTTACTTGGAAGGATCTATTTGCGGTATCCCTTGTTTGATGTTGGTGGACACCGGTGCCAATGTCACTCTCGTAAGAACAGACTTGGCCCAGAAATTGAAGGAGAATTTTATTTACACAGCTCCTAACATTTCTTTAAAGACCGCTACTGGTGAAAAGGCGGAGATACACGGGAAACTGGATGCAGCAATTGAATGTGGATGAAGAAAATTCCAACACAGAATCTACGCTGACATCACCGATCCCTGTATTTTAGGCTTGGATTTTCTACAAAAATTTAACTTCACGGTAGACCTGGAAAAGAACGAGATACGGACGGGAGGAGAGGAAATTCCTTTGTTTTCAGCCAGTGCAGAGGATTCAAAGTTATGCTCTGTATTGGCTAAAGAGAAAACTATTATACCAGCAAGATGGGAATGTCTTATCCAGGGAGTCCCAGAAGCTTCTGGAAAATTCAGATACGCCGTGACGGACTTTCCTAGCCAAGTTTCCCAGAAAGGTGTCCTTGTGGCGGCCACACTCGTTGATTTAAAAAGAGAAGCCATCCCCGTTCGAGTTCTGAATCTGGACAATAAACCCAAGACCGTTGACAAAGGAGCTGTTATTGGGACGTGTGAGCCAGTGGTGGATATCGTTGCTCGTCCTCAAGAATTTCCGAATAACTACGTCTCCCGTCAATCTTGGAGAATCTTGAAGGGTTTAATGAAGAACAGCGAACAGCAGTGAAGGAATTGCTTCAAGAATATCAGAACTTGTTTTCTACTAGTGACTCTGATGTCGGCCGCTGCAATATGACTCAATACAGAATTAATACAGGTAATCATCCACCAATCAAGCAATATCCAAGACGTTTGCCTCTTGCAAAGAAAGAGGAAGCGGAGCGCCTAGTTAAAGAGATGGTGGATAACGGAATAATAGAAGAATCGTCAGGACCTTGGGCCTCGCCTATTGTGCTTGTTAAGAAGAAAGATGGATCGACACGTTTCTGTGTTGACTACAGGAAGTTAAATGAGATTACGATAAAGGATGGTTATCTTCTACCACGGATAAACGACACCCTGGATGCTTTGAACGGAAGCCAATGGTTCTAGACATTAGACTTGAAAAGTGGATACTGGCAAGTCGAGATCCAACCTGAAGATAAAGAAAACACAGCTTTCACCACCGGACAAGGACTCTGGCAATTTAAAGTAATGCCTTTCGGACTTTGTAACGCCCCTGCCACATTCGAAAGATTAATGGAGACAGTATTGCGTGGACTTACGTCTGAAGCCTGCTTAATTTATCTTGATGACATTATTATAGTAGGATGAACATTTCAAGAACATCTTAATAATATTCGTAAAGTATTCCAGAGACTGCAAAAAGCTAACCTCAAGCTAAGTCCAAAGAAATGCAGATTCTTCCGAAAGGAAGTTTCTTATCTTGGACACATAATTTCAGCAGACGGAGTTAAAACCGACCCAGAAAAGACTAAGGCAGTAGTTGATTGGCCTCGTCCAGAGACAGTACACGATCACCGAAGTTTCCTTGGAATTTGCACCTATTACCGTCGTTTTGTAAGGAATTTCTCTGCAATAGCAAGACCCCTACATAAACTAACTGAAGCTAGATCAAACTTTAATTGGACCGAAGAATGCGAGAAATCTTTCAATAGTCTGAAACAGGCTTTGATAACTTCCCCTGTCTTGACCTATCTCCGGACTGACAAGGAATTTATCTTGGATACAGATGCTAGTAATGAGGGAATAGGAGCCGTGCTCTCTCAAAAGATTGGAAACGAAGAGTGTGTCATCGCTTACTTCAGCAAGAGCTTGGGTAAGCCAGAAAGAAATTATTGTGTCACGCGTAAATAATTACTAGCCATTGTGAAATCTATAGAGCATTTCCATCACTACCTCTATGGACGGAAATTTCTTCTCCGGATTGACTATGCTTCCCTTAGATGGCTTTTGAATTTTAGGGAACCTGAAGGCCTGATAGCTCGCTGGATCCAAAGACTGCAAGAATATGACTTCGAAATCCAGCATCGCAAGGGAACCTCTCACGGAAATGCAGATGCGCTCTCTCGAAGACCCTGTAAAGAGAGTTGCAAACATTGCACGAATGCAGAGAAAAAGTTCGGAATGGAAACAGACATTTCCGTGAAAGTTTTAACAACTGAGGATGCCTGGTCTTCAAGTGAGGTCCAAAAGGCACAGCTAGAAGATCCTGCTATTAGGCCAATTCTGGAGAAGAAACTAAATTCGGAAGATCGACCATCTTGGCAAGAAATCGCTCCGGAAAGCCCTGCAACAAAACGATATTGGGCTCTTTCGGACTCCTTACACCTTAAGGATGGTGTTTTATATCGTAAGTGGGAGAGTGACGATGGAAGCTCTTGTCATTGGCAACTAATTCTCTCGAAAAGCAGAATTCAAGAAGTTCTGCGATAGACCCATGACAGCGCAAGTGGGGGTCATTTTGGAGTTATGAAAACTTTGAGCAAAACCCGAGAGCGATTCTATTGGGATAGACTTCGCGCCGACGTCGAAAAATGGTGCAGAGAATGTCACGCTTGCGGAGCCCGAAAAGGATACAAAACAAGAACTAAAGGCCGTTTACAGCGTTATAATGTGGGCGCACCTTTCGAAAGAATGGCTTTAGACATTTTAGGACCTCTTCCTGTAACGACAAAGGGCAATCGGTATATACTGGTATTGATGGACTATTTTACTAAATGGCCAGAAGCTATCCCCATTCCAAATCAGGAAGCCTCGACTGTGGCTGAAGAACTTGTTCGAGCATGGATTTCGCGTTATGGCGTACCTACGATATTGCATTCGGATCAAGGTACAAATTTTAATTCCGCTCTCTTTACTGAGCTCTGCAAACTTTTAGGAATTCTGAAGACTCGAACGACGGCGTTACATCCTGAGTCCGATGGCATGGTCGAGAGGTTTAATCGAACGATTTTAAATCATCTATCTTTATTTGTATCAAAGAATCAGACTGACTGGGATACACATTTACCACTCTTTCTCTTGGCCTATAGGAGCGCAGACCATGAAGTGACCGGATTCACTCCAGCACATATGCTTTTTGGTCGAACACTGCGATTGCCTTGTGATATCCTATTTGGACGACAGAGTGATACGCCTTCCTCGCCGAATGAATATCTGAATAATTTAGAGGCACGTTTGGAAAGCGTACATGCGTTCGCCAGAGAGCGAATTAAATTGGCCAGTGAACGAATGAAGACTCGCTACGATTCCGGAGCAACAGGCCATTATTTTAAGGAAGGAAACCAAGTCTGGATGTATAACCCGAAGCGACGGAGGGGTCTGAGCCCGAAATTGCAGCAGAACTGGGAAGGACCTTATACTATCGTCAAGAAACTGAACGATGTTATCTACAGAGTTCAGAGGTCGCCCAACGCCAACCAAAAGTAATTCACATCAATCGATTAACCCCCTACCGGGCAACTGATCACAGTTCGATGTAATGAGACTGCCGGGACGTCAGTCTTTGAAGAGGGGAGCAGTGTTACAAACATGGAAAGTCGCTTCCCAGCAATGCAAGTCTTATGGTTGAGAAGAGAGTTTTACAAGGTTAAGCATGGAGTGACCTCAGCGACTGTTATGGCACCCCTGACCTTGGCGACCATTTTGGCGATTTGGCGAAACATTTGGTGACCTTGGCTACAAATAGATGATTCCCGAAAATGCAACCCTTTTCTCGATATTTTTACTAGGAAAGGGAATACACGAGAAAACACCATGTGACGTCACAGCCTGTCGGAGAGAATATTTAAGGACGGCGCCTAGATCAGAGGAGCGTCTTGATCGACTGGTTGATCGTCTTGAGGAGCGAACGTCTTTGGAGTTCTATCCGCTGTGCGAGCTAATCAGCTGGTGAGCTGAGCTGTTATTGTCGTTACTAGTTATTTGCTGACTGTTTGTGTTGTTAAATATCAAAGTGCTGAACTGTCATTACCTGTGAATTGTTGTTTATTTACATTGGTAATCTGTGCAAGAACTATTGTTTCCTGTACCTGTGCTACGTGTTTTCCTGCATATTTGTAAATAAACCTTCATTCTCCATTATCCTGCGTGTTGGACTGCTTACACCATACACCCACAGGAAGACTTTTGCAACACTATGAATTACGGTCCCAAATATGATCGCACAGAATAATGTTGAGGTCGCGGAAATTTTCCAAACACTTTCTTTCAGATTTGTGGTGATCTGGCAATTTTTAGTTACGGCAATATTTGAAACTAATAGTTATCGAAAAAATCATTTAGATTGCAAGAAATCTCATTCCAATTTAACTACTATAAAAAACTATTTTCTTTCTAATCATTAATTATCTTTTGTGGTGTCTAAAGCTTGTGCAACATAAGTTAACTGTAACCGAACCCGAAAGGTCGGTGCCTTGGTTTGACAAGGTTCCAACTGCATCTGAGTAAGTTTTGAGAAAAACGAGTTTAAAGTTTTCACCAATTACAACTTTTTAATTTATGGTCTAATTTAATTGATATTTTAATGGTTACATTAAAGGGCTTTTGTTTAAATGTTCCATAGTTTATTTGAAAAAAATCATATTTCATATCTTTGTTTTTGAATGCAGCAAAATGCAGTTAGAACCTTGTTCAAAACAGAAATAGCTTTCGCGAAAGAGACATGGTTCTAACTGCACATAGAACTTTGTCGAAGTAACACTTTTATTATATAAATTACAATGGTGTGGTACAAAGTTCTAAATCGATTCAAAATTTAATGGGAAAAGATTAACTAACATTTTGTATCATGATAAATGGAATGGCACCATTACTAGGTTTATTAAAAATGCAATATAGGATTATAATACTCCCTATTCTGTATAGGTATGAAGGGAAATGTTGCCTTTATATCTTTCTTTTTTTCGATTACTTATTTCTTCTGAAGCCTTTTGAACATTAGGTGTTACTTGGAACACACTCAGACTGCATTCGCAGGTCTTTTTCTGTTCGATATGTTTTTACGAGTCCCCCATATCCCTCAGTAAACTTGATATTTGCGGAATTTTCTGGCTCAAATTTGTCATGAGATATTTCGAAGTTCACCGTGCGAAGGGTTCTGGTAAATTTCAAAACTGCCACACTAGCAAATGGCACAATCTTATAATTTAGAAGTTTTGCTGTTCCTTAAAAATCTTTAAAGTCATCAGGCCGCATTTGAATGACACGATATGCGTGTCTTGGATTGACTTGTTTTAAAATTCTAATTAATTCAATTGGAGAATAGAAGTCAGTTTTGTTCATGGCTTTTTCAATGTTGCTGTGAAAGCTATCAACTTCTTGAACGCATGAATGTCCTGGTAAAGAGTACTTCATAGTTACTGATTTTACTTGAGGATCATCCTTGTGAGAAAATGTAGAACTGAGTTTGAAATGACTGAATTTTCGGTTTTGTGGAACACACGAATCCGACCATATTATCAACTCAGTTATGTCATTTTCCTCAGATAGTACAGTCAGTATTTTGTGAAAAGCACTAGCAATATCATTACCAGCGCGGAAAGATAAATTTTCACTCCACAAGGCACAATATACTTGTTTAGGAGGTGTGTAGTATGCAGCAAGTTGTAGACGTTTAATTTTCTCAGGTAAAATAAAGAACTAATATTAACATGTGGAGTCGGTATTACATTTTGTATGTCAAATAGCAATACAGTCAAATCTTTGTTTTTCTTCTACTCATTCCTAACTTCTCGCATGTTCATTTTTGACGTTTGATGCACTTCATACTCGTATTTAATGTCATCCGTAAGTGTTTGAGTTTGTTTCGCCACTTTGAATTTCTCTCAAACGTCATATCTGTCGCTTTTGGGGAGTGAAATCCAAGGTTAAACTACGTGGCAAAAATTCTGTAGTACATTGATTTTCTAACTGCAGTTATTTTTTCAGTTTAACACTTTTGAAGGTACAATTCATACATTTTCCCAATACTGAGGTGAGAACCCAGATATTCTCTTTTTGTAAGGTACAATTCATACATTTTCCCAATACTGAGGTGAGAACCCAGATATTCTCTTTTTGTATGAGCCCTGCAGTAATGGGCCTCCACTACGGGGAAGGATTTTATGTGTTCTCTTACTAAAACTGGGTTTCCTTTGGGTACTCTTCTACTATTTCCGTTCTTTCCTCTTTGTCCTAGGTTGGTGTGTTGGTTTCTACATCTTCAGTTGAATGTGTAATGTATACTGGCTTTTGCGATATAGATAATGTTCATAAGTAGAAAGACTTGCATACCTGTATTTCCTCTCCCTTCACAAAAAAAAAAGTGCTTAAAGGAAAACTTCCTTCTTGACGACTTAATTTTTCTTTTTTTCTTCTCATTATCTGCTTCGTCTTCATATTCCGTCCAATCATCATCTTCCGCTTCGACTCATTGTTCCGTTCTCGGTCTCTTTGGTTTTGCCGTTAACAATCGACACGTTGTGCCAATAAGAAAATGCCTTTTTCCTGTAACTGTGCCTAAGGAATAATATGAATCATGAATATCTGAACGTTCTGTGTCTGAAGTAGCTTTTCCACACTTAAATTTACATTACAAATTACAGTTTTTCAATGTTTTCACTCTTCTTTCTGGAACATTTTGCCTGTTTGGTGAGCTATCTTCCTTGCATAACACTTCCATTTCATAGGATTAGCCACAATTTTTCTAACTTTGTTTGGGGTTTGGTCATGTTCTTCTATTCTAAAAATAATTTTTAAAAAATTGTAAATATCGAGTTTGAAATAAATCTTTTACGGCAAGGCACGTATTATATAGTTGAAGGGGAATTTATTCTTAAGTCAAAAAATTTAACCCTTTTTGAGATGAAAAAATAAAAACTAACACCATATTATGGTCAAATATTTAACAAATAAAAATTAAATTAAATTATAAATTAAAAATATAGTGGCCAGAGTAACTTTACCTTTATGAAAATTTATTTTTTATTTTGTTTCTCTTTTATTCATTTTTTCTCTTAAAAGCCGTAGGCTTAGGCTATTCCAGGCGGCACATCAAACATTTACAACAGAACAAAGTTGAAAATAAATATAGCTATCACAAAACTAAACTTACTCCTTAATCTCTGTATTTGGAACATCAATTTGTTCTTTGTCTTCGATTCCGGTTGAAGTTTCATTATAATTTATATTAGTTTGATTCGACTCATTTGACTTAGGTGATGGCACTTCTTTAAGCGTTAAACGCCTTTTCTTCTTCCTCCAGTTACCAAAAAAGAAAAAAAAAAGGTTAGCTGTTAATAAAGGGCGTGGTTAAAAATAGTATGCCTACAGTGTAGCCTTATATTATAGCAGTGGCGAATCTAGGATTCGGATCTAGGGGAGGCTGAGGCCATAAAAACTTTGTATCGTAGTGATGAATGTCAAACCTCAAGGCTAAAGTAAACCAAAACTCTTTGACTTTACAGACTTTACTGACAATAAGAATCATTAAAAACAATGCAAGACTTTCGATAATTTAATAAAAATTACAATGCAATAACTAGCTAAAAAATGTCTTCGACCGCGCCAAAGCTGCAAGTACAAGTGGAATGACTACAAAAGTAGGAAAATTTTCGAGCCTGTCAAGCCAGAAAGTAATGTTGAAACGTTTTTATTATTTTTTTAAAGAGGAAAAAGGGAAATAAAGAAAAAAAAAAACAGTTTTATTGATGTTAAAAAGAAATCAAGAATTCTGGCTTGGCTCTGGGGGGGGCAGTAGCCCGATAGCCCCTCCCCTGGATTCGCCACTGTATTATAGTATATGCAATATAATATGCGTAAATATTATTCTCCTTAAAAATACCGTATTGCAAAATAATTAAATATTACAATAAAGAGACTTACCTCAAACTCTGAATGAAACTGTCATCGCTGCTCTCACTTGATGTGGAATGGACGAAATTCATTGCATGTGTCGCTGAATAAATCAGGCAAACTTTCTAGATCGCCCAACTTATTTTTCATGTTGCTATGTCAATGAATTTAACTTTGTTCTATTTAAAACAGTACACAAAACTTTTGTAATGAATGCAAATCCTCGTTAGTACTCAAACAAATAATCATAGCCTGCTAGACTAATGATACAGCTGATTAGTGGTCAAAATAAAGCAGATAGAACCCTCTCATGGAAAAAACGCAACTAGAACTTGATCAAACCGAAAAGTATAAATATCTTCTGCAGTGATAGAGCCATGGCGCACTAGTAGTTCGTTTATTTACCACTAGAATTAAACTGGAGTCAGTTCATTTTATACATCTAACTTAGTATAATAGTATAAACTCATAATATCAATTTCGACGAAAATATCAGTTAGAACCTTGTCAAACCAACGGAGCGAAGTGTCCGAGACTTTGCGAGAGAGTTTAGGGATAACGATGCTTCCGGACAGGTAGAACGTTAAGCATGCCCGAGTATAACGATGTAATAACGATCTGTGTAAATATAATGTGTTGTGGTGCCGTGTGTGTGTTATGAATGACCTGTAAAGATGTGTGAATCAAAATGAAGCTCATTATTTAAATGCATCCAAGACGCAACATCCTTCATTTCCTTATTTATTTTCAAATTTTAGGCGCATGAAGAAATTTTTCACGATAGAAAAAAAATAAAAACTCCGTTTTAACATCAATGATACTGCCTGTCTCCTCAGTACTTTTCTTCAGTTTAAATACATGGTAGAGAAAGTCTGCGCAGGTGCGTAAGCGGAATTTGGTATTGGAAGACGTCCCAGTTTTCTCGCGTAGTTATTCTTTCCTCTACGCAGAAAAGCAATCTTCGATAGTGAAAAAAATGAATAGGGAACTAAGTTTTCTGCTTCAGTTTTTCCTTGCGCATCATTTCAGAAAAGAAACCTCTTAATGTAAAATTGCGTTAGATTGATTATGGATTTAAATATTAAATACATTAATGATTAAATTTATACAATGAAAAAAGTTGGGGGTGCTGCAGTACCTATGCACGAGCCGTCCCTGCTCCAATGCTAGACAATGAAATACATAAGTCACTAAAAATAAAGTTTGGAAATTAATGGGATATACAGCACTCTAATTGTGGCCAATAGCTAAGCTGGTAGAGACAGACATATAATTCAAATTAGAAAAATGCTATAACTGACGTAATGAATTATATTTTATGTTGTTTGAGTCAATAAATGAGCTGTTCAAAAAATTACGAAGTCTGAAATTTTATGCAGTCTCTCGGTCCTACTTAGTAAAATATTTTTGGCACATTAACATTTTAAATAAAGAAAAAGTTCCACTCTTCTGCGACTAAAACTGACCGAGATGAAGCTTTGGTTTGGGTTGGTTTTTATGGCGCAAAAGCCATTTTTGGCCATGCTGCGCCAAACACTTGAGATGAAGCTTTGAATACCATAGTTTTAGACGATTTAAAACCATTCCAATGGCCGCCTCGAGAAAGACCCTCCATTCAATGGGCAGCGCTTCTTCTAGGCGTCTTTGATTGGCTCAAAATTATGAAATTGAAAGCTTCATAACTCGGTCAGTTTTAGTCACAGAAGAGTAAATTCTTTTTTAAAAATGTGTCGGAAATATTTTACCAAATATGACTAATAAGATTGTATAAAAATTTAGACTTCGTAATTTTTGGCAGTATAAGTATCGACTCAAACGACATAAAATATAATTCTTAACGCCATTTAAAGTATTTTGGCAACTGGAAGTATATGCCTATTTCTAACGGTTTAAAAATTAGCTATTGGGCCACGTTTAGAGTGGATATCCTGCGCTGCAATAATGAATTGTTTCAACTATCTGTGTCATTTTTCATATACTGGAAACGTGTTTTTAAACGCCTAACGTTCTTTACTTAGGAGTATTTTGAATGTGTAGTTAATGCATTGCATTACGACGTATTTAACAGTTTTAAACGTGACCACTTGTTTTTTTGGAGAACAGAAGGAATGAACATGAATTCAATTTATACTTTAAGCCATTGAAGCATGCTCACTGAGGTAGTAATGCAAAACCCATTGCTAAGTAGAAAAACAGTGCTGACGTGCTACTGGACACTTTTAGAAGGGTTATACTGAGGAGCCACATCGAGCTGTTAGACACTTTTCCAACAAAATTTTTCAAAGTCCGTGGGACTCAAACTGTTAAAGAAATATCAAAGATGCAAAATGGACACATTTAACATCTCCGAATCTTTTCCAGGTTCACTGAGATGTCATGTCCTAAGTGACATGACATCCTTTTTTTTAAAAACGATTTGGTTTTATTGCGTTTCATGGGGGGGGGGGGGGCCAGGCTATGCTTTTCTACGAAAAGGACAGGTTAATATTTGTTTCCCATCTGTCCTCTGCCCTTATTGGCCGTTTCCGAGTGCAACACAGCTGATGCTGAATATTTATTTCTGGAAAATATGGGATGTTTTTCTGGTAGTATTTGCTTGTATCAATTTCTTCCAACACTTTTCGTGGCTTGTTTGGTTGTGAGTAATCAGCATTAAACTTTGTATGGCTGCAGAAACTTAACCCTTTATTTAACGAATTAACTTACCAGCAACTTTTCAATTTTATTTTGTCATCATTAGATACGCTTTAATGCAGAATAACCCCAAGAAAAATGAAAAAACTTTAATTAAATAAAATAATTTAATGTCATTAATAATTAAAAAAATTAATTTTTGTCTTCACCTGCCATCTACTGCTAGCTGTAGGAACTACATTCCTTCTGTTTATGTAAATACTGTCAGGAAAAACAGTCAAATTACGAAGATATAAGCGTGATTAAAGTAGCACGTCGGGAAATAAAGGGTTAAAAACATTTTAGAACTGGTGACACAGAGGCAGCTTGTCAGCCCAGAAATGAGCCATCAAGATATTTCTCAAGGGTTGAAACAAGCATATAAATAAAAGAATCTTTCACTTTTCATTAAATTCTTATATTCAGTGCTAGATATTACACTTTCCTCGTTTTAACTAATTTAAATAAGGTATATTTGTTGACTATTCAAATTTGTAATATTAAAAGAGACTTTACTTTTAAATGAACGTCGGCATGAGTATTCCACAGCTCATAATTTGACGCGGATTTCCGCACATCAGTGGACATAGCAATAAAAGTCTTAAAATGCTTCAAAGATTCTTTTGTTTTTCCATTCTAAATGACTGATACAGGATGAAAAAAATAATTAGTTTAGTTTAGTTATATTAACGTCCCGTTTTTGAAGCAACACGAGGGCTATGAAAAAAATAATTAAATAGCGTACATTAGTCCAGTAAATCCGTCAGAAAATAAGGGTTTGCTGTGCAAAAGGTCGGGTAGAGTTTTGATTTTTGGATACGTTGTTAGTGTTGGGTGCATACCGTAAAATCCAAGTTTTCGACCTCGGGGGCGCCACGGTGCACCACTTGGTATCTGCAAAATATCAAGAAAAAGAATTATTTTGGGGGACGAGGATAAAAAGCAAGCAGGTGGTGAGTTCCTCAAGGTCATAGGGGAGAACACACACACGCCGCAATCCTAGCCTTGCACCTGTAGCTTGTATTCGTCAGTCAGTTGCGTGTTCGGTCAGATCTATTTGGGTACTGTCCATTTTTACTCTGTGAAAACAATCATGTCGACTCCCGCGTCTACGACTTCAGCAATGAATGAGTGTTTTATATGCCACGACAGTTTGAGTGAAGGTGAAGTGGTAATTGTGAAAGAAAGAGTGATAAAAACTCTTATTAAATCTAATGCTAATCGAAAACTTCAGGCAAAGGGACGTTTGTTAAAAACTTTAACTGTGGTGTCTGTTCACAATGCATGTCAAAAAAAAAATACAATAACCCTAAACTGATAGCTGCAGATATTCGTCGTGGAGATACAGGTTTACATAAACAAACTGTGTAACTTCGATCTACTAGTGAGAAATTCGACTTCAAAATCCATTGTGTGTTGTGTGCAGAAGAAATAACTGATTCATACCTGAAAGCTCCGACGGAAAAGGAGATACGACAACGAAATATTGTGCACAAGGTAGAGCTGGATTCTGTGAAGGATTCCTTTTTGAAAGCAGCTGAAACACGAGGTAACGATTGGGAAGAAAAAATAATTACTCGCGTCAAAGACCAGGATTGAATGCAAAGGATGCCAGATACCACCTCTTTTGTCAAAGGAAACTATATCGGCTTCCTTCTGAGACAGGGGCTAAAAGGGGATATCGCCCAGCAAGAAACGTTGGCGAGGCGATGGAGTATATATTTATTCCTATCTAGAGGAAAAATATGAGGAGTGCAAGTTCTCCATGGAGAAACTACTGTGTGCCATTGCGCAGTCTCGGTACATCCAGGTTACGTATCAATAGTACTGGCACACCGACTTTTAATCTCAGCTTGTCGGAAGGCACCCCTGCCAATTTTAAGCAGTAGAAGAACTCTACAGGGTACGTTGTTACTTGTTATTGCCCATTACCGTATCTACAGATAGATATTCTGCAATACATCCCTCCATTTGTGAAGTATTTTTTTTTCATTTATCTGATATAAACTTTCATTAGTCAGTGCCAAAATTACCCATTCAACAACCAATCTTTATTCCTCATATTAGCTTGTAGGGCAGGATAAACCTTGCTTATGAGTTCCTCTGTACTGTGAATAATTTTGAAAAATTCCAAATTTAATACACTGTAATCAATCGCCAAATCTGTTTGACAACTATATCAAGCGCCAAGTTCGAATCAGTTCTTTTAGTAAACAAAACGTTAAATTCCGTGTTCTTTGGGATTATATAATACTTTCTTTTTAAATCGGTTAAAAAAAACTCTTAAAGCATTAAAATTCGAAATGGAACTATTGTAAATAGCTAAATCGTTTGGTTTAGAATTTAACCGTCAGTGATTATCCAAATCGTTTGGTTACAAATTTAACCGGCAAACAAATGTTGGATGTCGATAAAAAGAGCGATTTAAGAATAATTTTGGCAACCTTTCCACTAAATTAGGCTCTTATTTTAAGTAAACATTGAAAGCTACAACAATAGAAATATAAATTTAATATTTTCAAAGTTATCTATCAATAGATTTTTGTCCCGGCGTCTATTTTTCAGTTATTATTCCACAAATTAATTTTTTATTTCTTTTCTCAGCAAGATCACGTGATGCTTGACTTTAAAAATAAATTATTCCACATGCTTGCGCTTTTCTGAAGGATCACGTGACAGTTGATTTTAAAAATAAGTTATTGCGCATGTTTACGCATTCCTTAAGGATCACGTTACAGTTGATTGAAAAATAAAGTAGTAACCTTCATCGCGAATCGCCAAGTCAATGGGCTTTGTTAATTATTTAATTGTCTGTAATAAAAAATATTGAATTTATGATAAAATCACATATCCTATGTCCATTCCTGGGTTTCAAGCTACAACTCTGCTAATTTTCATCCAAATCGGTTAGGTAGTTTGGTCGTGAAAGCGTAACAAACAGACAGACACACTTTCGCATTTATTATATTATTAAGGATATAGATTTTACCACCATTTAACAATTGAAGGAAACACTTGTTTCTTCAAGTTGTATCCAAACAAAATGGCTTACACTTCATGTAGTCCAGTAAAATGATACATTTTGGTATGCAAAAGATCGGGTAGTTTTGATTTTTGGATATGTCGTTAGTGTTGGGCGCGTACCGTAAAATCCAAGTTTTCGACCTCGTCGCGCCACTTGAACAAAACATCAAAATTTTGGACCTTTCCTAAGTTTTTTCACAATATCTCCAGAACGGTTGGTTTTACAAAAAATATTATCCGTCTCAAATTTAAAGTAGTGTAAATTTGTCACAGTTTGAGCCCAAAACCAGCTCTGTAACTTAAATAGTGACCGAGACACAGGCTTCCAAAAAATCACGATTTTCTCAAAAAATTATGAAAATTATGATTTTTCGTCAATTTTTGTTGAATATGTCCTAAACTAATATATCAATTTTAAAGGAGAGTAAATTTGCTATAAATAAAGCACTATAGGATGTTTCTACTTATATTTCAGGTATGCAGTTGTTCAACGGAAGTTTTTAGAAATTTTTGACATCATAAAACAATTAAATAGTCTCAAAAAATATGTACTAAGTTTTTATAACAAAAGTTCAAACTCGGGCAGTAGTTGTTAGACATAAACCATATAATATATGTTATTTAAAGTTTTTGTCTTTTTGACGGGCCAGGACGGTTACAAATTACATACCTAGGTTAAAATGTCGCGCCAGCTACTGTTATGACTGGCATAGCGAGAGGAGAGAGTTTTTTTAATTCCACGCATTCCGATAATACCGAAGGATTTACCATCCCAGTTGAAAAGGTAACAATTCCCTTTAAAATTAGCATTTGCCAGGCTCAGGGCCAAACACTCAAAGGGGCAGGCGTACATTTGGAAAAACCATACTTTTCCCATGGGCAACTATGTATGACGTGTTCACGTATGTCCAGCCTACAAAACCACCTCTACATCTGCGCAAAAAACGTAATATGCAAAAGTGTCTTAGCATAGACAAACAAATTACCAAACTATAACAGCAGACACTCCTGTTAGTCGTCCAATTATGTATTATCAACCGTTAAAACTTATAATTTCCCCTTTCAACATGTAACGAAACATTTACATCCGTGAATTAAAAAAAATTAATAATTCAAATTCTTCGCGCGCAAAATCGCAGGTAAAGAAAATAAATCCAATAAAAATTAAAATCTTGGCCGAGTACCAATCGTTGAGCACGGCTGCTTTGTTCGCAGCAATGGCAATTGGGGGGGGGGGGGCCCCCAAATAAATTGTTCTGCTTGGTTTTATTTAATTATTTTAAAGCTTTCAATTGTCATTTCAAGATGCTATTAACAAGTGGTTTGATAGGCATTTGAGTCAGATAATCGAACTTACGGTATCAAAAATTGGTAAATATGAAATAAGATGTCTTTCTTAAAATATGTGCTGGTTGTCAGCAGCTCATCTTCTTAATAATAAATACCAATTTGAGGTAAACTATCTGATAAACTTGATTTAACCTCTTGGCCTATGAATTTATCTAACCTCCTAATTAGATGACACTACCCATTTGGGATATTTTTTTATTATTTTAATCTATTTAAGATGGTAAAGGATACTGAAAGGTGTCCAAATGATTTTTGTATTTAAAATTAATTGTTACGTTGACTTAATTAGGGATTTAAAAAGCAAAAATTCTGCAATTCAATGCACGTGTCAAACACGTTGTTGTAAGCGAAGGGATTAACCTTTTCCAAGTTCGTGGGCAGTGCGCTTCCCACTAAATTAAAATAATATGGTAAGCTATTTTGCTGTCTCTGAATTGAGCTCCCGTCTATTAATTACCTCAGAAACCACATAAATAATTGTAAAGGCTTATACTAAGCACTATAGCAGGGGTGGGTAACCTGCGGCCTTTTGGGGTTTCTTATGCAGCCCTACCAGTCATTTACAATTTGCATTGAAATAATATATTTATCTGTACTATAATAATAATTACAGAACAATAACCTTTAAGATTCTGTTTGTGCGGCCTTTTGCCTAACTGCCAAAGTTAAATGAGGCCTTTCAGTGCGAAGAGGTTCCCTACCCTTCTATGAAAGAAGAGAGAACCATTCCTGCCCGGTAACAAATTTTTGCTATGCAGACAATCTTTATTTTATGGTATTTACAGTTTTTGAAGAATACACATAGAATCTGAAAAATACGTTACAAGAAGTAAAATCTTGAATAATATTTTACACTTTCTACCGTTTTACTTTTACAATCGACAGCTGAAGTTACCTTCAGTTCTGTTGATTTTTTTAAAAAATACGCAACAGCAGAAACAGATAAGGAATTTTGATTTCGGTGAAGTTTAGAAATTTTGCTACATCTGACCATAGTCTATCATTATAAATGCATTCAAATATCTATAAGCAATAAGAAGTGCATTTCCTACCGTCTTATGGACACACAATAAGCGATGGAGACCAGACACTTCCATCAACTTTTCTTAAATCAAATTCAATTTCAAAAATCGATCAATACACTATCTGATCAAAAGTATCCGGACACTTTCGGATTTTCAATTTTTTTAGAATTTCTCCTGAAAAGCTAAACTGACTTCCCTTGAACTTCGACCATGTAAAGAATAGACACTAACTCACATTTTACAGTTAAGATTCGGTCCTGAGGGATCGTCCACAAATTGATGAAGACGAAAATTATTTTGGGCCATCCTGTTTCAAAGAAAGCTTATAACGAGATGAAACTTTCATCAGTGGTTATGTTTGATGTGCATAATATTTGCATGAATTTTCGTAAACACGGCACAAATATCCGGGAAGCTATAAAGGTTTATTTAAAAAATCCCAAATATCTCCGCATGTTTTTTTGCTTATCACACGCAGAATTTTCCATTAAATGGTATGAAACTTACAGAAAAAGTGACAATATGTTAGAGAAGCATTGTGTAAAAATTGTGGAATAAAAACTTGGAATATCAGAGAAAATATTAGGAATTGTAGTAAATAATTTTTTTTACTGCGCATGCGCTAGACATAGAGTAATTTTTCTTTCATAACTTCAAAAGACAGATATGTAGAGCAACTTATGTAAAAAAATCCAGTCAAATATCATTAAGATTTAGAAAGATATCAGCATGGCAGTGAACAGAATTTTTGCTTCCTCCAAGAGAAACAAAACGATGAGGGGTTTCCCACAAATTCATATTTTTTAAACTTAAATGTTCGAATAGTAATCGCCGAACTGCAATTTACAATATGAATTTTATTTATAAGTGCCTGGGTCTTCAGCATGTCCAATCTTTATTAAATTCTATAAAATTATTCGAAAATTTAAGTTTAAAAATATCATTTGTGGATCATGTGCGCAAAAGAGATTCATAACGAGTCTCATTGACTGTACAGGACCCATCTCCTCAAAAAAGAAAGGACCAACGATAAATGTTGCCGTAAACCCGCAACACACAGTGACCTTTTGAGATGAAGAGGCAATGGTTGCATTTGGAACGGATTCTCCCTTGCCCATATTCTGCAATTTTGAGTATTGACAGAACATTGGAGATGGAAATGGACTTCGTCTGTGCACAAAATGTTCCATGACCATGCATTGTCCACTTCCATTCGAGCAAGAAATAGCAGGGCGAAAGCTTCTCGTTTTCGCAGGTCAGCAGGAACCAACCCTTGAACATGCGTAATTTTGAATGGATAGCATTGCAAGATGTTTCATAAAATTTTATGAACCGTGCTGACAGGCACGTTTAAAGTTCGGGAAACTCCCCGGGCACTGCACGTTCCCAAAACACTGCTTGATGCTTCCTGCAATGCTGTAGCCACTTCTTCCACTGACGTCGAAGCAATTGCTTTCCTCCCTCTGCAACATTTCACGTCAAATGAACCCGACTCTTCGAATTTATCAATCATCTTCTTCAGACCGAATGCAGTCATCGGACCAGAGCCGCTTCTTCAACTCTTTAATGTCCGGAATTTCTTCAATGCAATTGCCGCACTGTCACCGTTCTTGTAAAAAAGCTTCACAAGCAGAGCCCGATCCTTTAATGATAGTCATGACTACCTTCTCAGACGCAGAATAACAGGTTGGTTGGTTGTGTTTTCTGGCACAAGAGCCATATTTGACTATGCTGCGCCAAACACAGCAGAATAACAGGAACGGCATGTGTAATGTGCGGTGCGCATGTCACGTCTTTTAATTAGCATATCTTTTAAAGCAATCGTTTTTTAGCATCTTATCACGAGTACAGCGCCATCTATCAATCAACTTATGATTTTTTTTTTCTTTCGCAAAACAAATTCCCATTTCTTCACGTATACAAAGATGAAATATCAGGTCATTCTAACCAGTGGTTCTTTTTTTACAGTCTTTTGAAATTGCAACTTTAATTATAATCACCCTGTACATTTAACTGACGAAAAACAAGTACTTTTTGCATCCTTGTAATTGCTTTTGTGTAGCAAAATGTATTTTGTGTTTTTCCAATCAACCGATAATCAATAAAGTTACCGGGGGAGAATTTTTAGTACTGTGGGGCGATATTTGTTTGTGGAGCGAGTTCTTGCCAGCTCAATAAATTTATTATTTATATTTTCTTACACCACATATTTTTTCTTGAACTATCGATATAAAAAGAGCTGTGACAAATGTATATATATTCTTTAGATGCGAGTGAAAAAAGCGCATGTTAAAATATCTTTGCAAATATAGGTCGTTTTTGCTTAGTTTTATCGTTAAGGGCAGAATATCGAGAAATTTGTTTATAAAAGAACGTCTTGCCCTTGACGAATTTGATACATACTTACAATTTTGGCGTAAATATCAAATATCATTACTTTTGTTCGTTTTTTTAAAATTATCATCTAGTTCACATACAAACAGACAGCTCCAATTCCAAAAATGTTTCTTTTGGACTCAAGAAAGTATACAAAGTGAAAAATCCCAAAATCTACAGGTTGAATTTTTTGATTATTGCAGTACTTTCTCTATGTATCTGAGAAAAGACAGACAGTAGACATAGCAATAAAGTATTTAGGGTAAGTTGACATCGAGTCCTAATCAGGGTTCATACACATTTCCTTAAAAGAAAATCAAGGACTTATAAGGACTAAAAATAAGGACCTCTAAATTGAATAAACTTAACGAACTGTCGCACGCATTTTTAAATAAAATGTCTCATTTTTGCAAATTCAACCTATTAGATGATAAATTATATAGAAGATACATTACAAATTTAACACAACAAAACTCCTAAAAATATGAGTTAATAAATTGATGAAAAAAAAAAAAACCCCATGAAACTGGTAATCAAATTAAATATCTTTTAATTCCAAAATTTTTTCATTCAATTTTACATCCAAAGTATTTATTTTAATTTCTTTTTCAGAAATTGTTTTTCTTAGTTCATGCGATTGAATAAATAAATTTATGTCCTTTGACTTTTCAGCCTCATTAGCGAAATCATTTGCTTTCTCATTTGTTTGGTGTATGTCCGTTTGGAGGAACGTTTTCTTTTGTTTTAAAAAATCTATTTCCTCCTCTAGAGCTTTTCGTTTCAGTTTCTTTGGATCTTTCACTTTCTATATACTGCATTGTAGCGGTTACAATCAGCTGCCTTCTCCTTTCTATGGTAGGTGGCGCTACTGGAGCCATCTTTTACCCATGATGCCTCTCTGTCATTCTTGTCTGTGTGCTTGTCTCGTGATGTTGTTCCCTGTCTTGTCTTGTAACTTTAATGTTCTGTGCTGTGGAACGTAGCCTAATAAAAAATGGTTCCTAAAATTGAATGGATTCTTCAGCAGCACTACACACAAACTTGAGTCTCGTCCCTCTATAGCATGTATTTTGCTCTAGCTGAGGTGGCAGCCGTCCTCATTTCTTTAGTAATTTTTAAGTCATAAATAGCCCAGACAGCTTAATAAATTCATGATTTACACGCTGGGAAATATATGAAGCATCTTTTAAATTTTCTATTTCCAGGGCCTTGTTCACCGAAAAACCTCATTGTCCATGTGACAGTTTTAATACCATTTTGATAATCTTCCAAACTTTTTTATAATGATTATTGCTAAAATAAGTTTGTAAAAAAGTATCAAGGGAATCACTCTTTGGATCGAAAGAAGTACATTCAAATGAATTTGGCTTCACAATATTTAACAGAAAAAATCTGCATAGAGAAAATTTCGTCGCAATCTTTTTCCAAAATACGTTTATTATTGCGACAACACAATCAATACCTTTTTCATTTTTTCCTGTGCGTTTTCGGGATATCCAGCTATTACTCGTGGATCAATGCAAATCGCAGGTCTTACTAGTGCGTAATTCACAGGACATTTCGACATGAAATGCTTTATCATTGTTATGATGTTTTTCCGACTATCCTGTCTGAGTGTGAAAACATCCCTGTCTGTTAATTCCTTATTTTTCATCTTTTCTTTTATTAGTTGCTCTGCAGCAAATCCTAAATACACTTAACTTTTATCATTATACAAGTTTGGGTCACTGAAGTTGAATTTGCATAAAGTCTCAGGTTTCTCAATTCTTTCATTCTCTGGTTTCAAACTTTTGAAATGTTGAATGCAATCATTAACAAGTTTTAAAAACATCACTGGCAAAAAATGGAAGTAAAGGTTTATCACTTTGATATTGTTCTAAAAATGGTAACAGCACTTTTGACAATCATTCCTATGGAACCATGAACCAATAAAGGCCATCTGTAACTCCTCTCTTATTTCCCAAAGTATATGCGATGGATATGGATTCGTAGAACGCGAGCAGTGTCGTCCCCCCACCCCCACCAAATTCCGCGAGAGCCACGTCGACCGAGATTAGAGCCGCCGAGATGGAGGAATTAGAAAAACGATGATCGGTGAAATTTTAAACTTTTTAATAATGGCAGAGTAAAAAGTAAGGACTTGCAAGGACTTTTTAAAAATAGGGCATAAAAATAAGGATTTGTAAGGACTTTTAAGGACTAAATGTAAAAGTAAGGACTTTTAAGGACTTGTAAGGACGCGTACGAACCCTGCTAATATGACTTTTTCGCCCCTTGCGGTCATTAGTGCCTTTGAAAGTGTAAATCCAACATATTGGGCATTCAAAAATGGAAAAAAAAAAAAACCCATTACTGACGTTTAGTCTCCATGACGCGTCAAGGTTATAGTTGTACACAACTATATCCCTGCCCTTCGTTGCTATACCATTGAGAAACAGATGTCTAGCAATATACCATTCGTACAACAAAAATACTGAAAAGACTTGCTGAAAGTAGTATCTGTGACCTGAATCCACACCAGGTAGGGATGGAATGGAAGCCACCTACTGTGGTGTTGATTCTGTTCCCCAAAAAATTTCGGGCGACAAAATATTCTACTGAGTCTGTAGGTGTCTTGTCCATCAACTGCTTCATGCTCCAGGGGTGAATATTGCAATTATGCATAACAAGACAGAACATTTTGACTCATTTCTAAGAAATATAAAAATTATTACAGTCCTTATTAAGTCAATAGTATCTCACAGTATCCTTCTCCAGTTGAAATATAATATTTCAAGATAAAAAAAATAAATAATAATATGAATACACAGTTTCATGTGCCATTATAAATCAAAATGCAAGCAATACACAAACAAATACTAGAATAACGAACAATAAAGTTAACTTTATTCATTATCTTTCATTGGCAAAACACATTTTCATGCATAATAGTAAACATTGGCGGGGAGTCCGGGGTGTTTTCTCCCCACACCCCCGGGAGAAATTAAATTTTAATTCATTTTAACTCCCTTAAACGAATTATAAAAAAGCAAAGGAATAAGGCAAAAGCAACTAATTTTGTAGCTAAATTTTTGTTGTCTACCTTCTATACTCCCAGATACTTTTATTTGTCTATAATTTTTTGCCCCCCCCCCACACACACACTTATAACTTCCAATCGCAGCTACTGATGCTCAGTGGCGACGATTGAGTGGAAAATGTGAGTGCGCGAAACATTTAGACATCTAAAAGTACCCGGGAGTATAGGAGACAGACAACAAAATTTAAAAATTAGTTACAAAATTAGCTAACTTTTCCGGATATTATTGCCTTTTTTATAATTCTTACTTTTAGACAGCTAAAAATAAATAAAATTTCATTTTTTCCCCTCAAAAAAAAAGTAGGAGGGCGACTGCCTCCGACTCGCCGCCACTGCTGATGCTAATAACAAAGATACATAAAGTACTTGTAAGTGTTTTTGGTTATTTAAAAGTATTAAAAGAGCAATAATTCCCAGATTAGAAAACAGCATGTTTTCTTTTTCCATAGCCGATTTCTTGCACAATTTTGGCTAATAATCAATATTTTTATATACTCACAATAGGTTTTAAACACTCTAAAAACGTTTTTCCCATTAATAAAACGTACAAAATATTTAATTTGGGCTTTTTTACAGCAAAATGTTTCAAATTTATAGAACTTGATCGCACTTGCGGCACCTCAAGACATGTTCCAATTGCCATCAAATTTTATTCTTGTCTTTTTTACATCAAAAGGCAACTTTTGCCCACTATACAAGTTTTTTTCGTTCCACCCTATTCTTCATCATTGCTTAAATTAGCACCAGACAATTTGCCCTCTATTAATTCATCAATTGTGAATAATTTCAAAGTCATGATATCTTTATCACAGTTCAATAATATAAAGGAGGAAATTTCCACATTTTAGAGCAGAGAAAACGATGTATAACTGATGAGACCATTGTTCCCGTTTTTAGGTACTCTGTCCCATTCTCCCCAAACACAGCTTCGGGATGCCAAATGTCCCATTTTTAGAAAGAGACACGGTTAGTGCAGTGAACTTTGCTCCGAGAAGATTTGGAAATATTTGAATGGGCGAATTTAATGAAAATATCTACCTGAAAAGAAATTCAACGTATAATGGATGCATCGATTATACGTTGGAATTTATTAATTGTAACCATTCACTTATTTCTAACTACATCACACAGTAAAAAAGTGACAGAATAGAACATTGGGGATGTTTCAACCAGAAGCAAGTTGGGTGGAATTTTTCAAACACTTTCACACCAATAATTTGAACCATACGAACTTTCATATAATTATTAAATATATTTTATGTCTTCTCGATACTAACGCACCCATTGAAAGGGCTTTTCTCTTGTGAATAAGTTGTCTGCTAGTGAAGACATATAGTTGCAAGTTGCAGTTCTTAAAGCAATGTTAAAGCCATTAAGTCGCAGTTCTTAAAACCATTAAGATATCTTGATTTCATTATTTGAAATCAACACCAAATATATTAAATCAAATTTGTTCTTCAAAAAACGAACTTCGACCACGAAAATTCTATTTTCATATTTTCATTTCTGTCGTTTTCATTAATAAATAAAAACTGTGAAGAAATATGCATTTTCTTGAATAAACATATAACTACCAAAAAATTAACAGCCGTCACATTTTGAGGAAAAAATAAATGGCCATGTTACATATAACCAAAGATCTGTGTCGTATAAACGAAGTACTTTATCATTACAATGAATAGGAATAAATCGGGACTGTGATGAAATGACGTATAAATGTAAAACAACATATAAATGGTGCTTTACGGTACTTTCAATTCAAACCCCTTTCCCCCACATCTTCTAGGCTAGTTTCTTACAGGTATTTCAAGTTACATTCCAAAGAAATAAAGATGCTGGAATTTTCTCTGCTTCATTGTAAAAGACAAAGGGGGATATTACTAAAAATTACCAAGAAGCCATCAATTGGTCTCGTGATAGAAAAGTATTGATCTAAAGCTGGACATTCACGGCGAGACCACTCCACACCATTTGGAGACCCTTGCACCAAAACCCATCGTCAACGTAAATATCCGATGAGAACTGGATTGTTGGGGTCGAAAAGTTTGGAAATTCAATGTTGTTCATTTTCCATTTGGTGCATGAGGTCCAAAACTGAAATACGATCCTGAAGAAGGGGAACAATATTCTATCACAAAAGTGAAAACCAATGACGGGAGTCAGGGGGGCAGTTGCCCCCTACTTTTTTATTTCATTTTAGTTGCCTAAAACTAGGAATGACAAAAAAGCAATAGCGTTCCTGAAAACTAGCTAATTTTTTAAACTAAATTTTAAAACTTTGTTGTCTACATCCTATACTCCCAGGTCTTCTAGATGTCTTTAAATTTTTTTGCTCCCTCACTTTTTCCACCCAATCACCGCCACTGGTGAAAACCACCTGTAGGAGAGAGTGAGCGAGTCCGGGGTGGGGGGGACCCATTTTGAGAAGGAGGAGGCAGGGATCGCACTGACCAGTTTGGAGCCACTGTGAATGACACGCACAAATGGATGGGTTGAAAATTGGTACGGTCAGGTGCGAAGCACTCCAAATTGCGTGGAGTGGTCTCTCCACAAATGTCCAGCTAAATGATACGATGAAATATGTTCTTTTGCTGATATGTATTTCGACTATGGACGCATCTTACTACAAATGGTTTATCTGTATTAAAAATGTCATCCAACAACAGTTCTAATCTTATTAACAAACACTAACCTTTCAGCACTTTATTCGATCGCTGATCTTCCAGCTTTAGTATTGTGATAGATTCTTTTAGAAAATGTACAAGAATAAGCAATAAAGAAATAGAAATAATAACAGTAAAGGATGAAATACAAAATATTCCTGTAAAACACATACACAGGGGTAACATGCTAAAATCTGACAATGAAATTTTACCATTCAAAAATGCAGATGTTGTGAGAAGTGAAAAAATAATAATCTAAAACACTGAAACAGACTGCAAGTTTATTAGAATACTGATTTCGGAAATCATGACATAAATCATTCTTTCTTCTTGCACAATTACACACATGAAACCAATGTAATGACAGAGAAATGTGCGAGATTCAGTCAGAAAACAATAAATATTAAAAGTATTAAATGCATTTTTTATATTACTTACTTGCTAAGACAACGTGAATTAAGTAAATGTAGGTCAATTACTTCAAAATACCTCACAAATGCAAGTATTAAGCTCTTTTACATAATTAAAGAAATTCACGAAATTTAAAAATAGCATTAGTGCTGACAAGGAAACAAAACACATGCTTCATGAAATTCATCCTGAAGCATTTTTATGACTCAAAATAAATAATTATCAAACTTATGACCCACCTAAAGTGTTAATATGCTTTATGAACAAGAAAATTAATGGCATTGCAAGCTATGATTTGTATTTTAATACAATTTATTTCACATAAACAAATGAGCTGTTACATTATGACCGCTTCAAAAAATGGATTCAGTTAAAGGCTTCCACATTACCCAACTACAACTTGCAGAGCTATATCACCTGTGTTGATATGGATGGTTGAGTATCAAATAACAGAATGAATGGAGTTGCCAATTTAGAAAAAAAAAAAAACTGATAAAGATCACATTACAATGAGTTCCTGTCCCAGTTCCTCTTTTGTAGAGAATAAAGTGGCTTCTGGGATATCCTATGTTATACAAGGTGCCCACTCAAATAGTAGACCAATAGCTAATTTCTAAACTGTTAGAGATAGATATATACTTCCAGTTGAAAAAGTGCTTTAAATGATGTAAAGAATTATATTTCATGTTAGAGTCAATAAATGTACTGCTGAAAAAATCAAGAAGTCTAAATATTTATACAGTCCTTTAGTTATATTTAGTAGAATATTCTCGACATACTAACATTTTAAACAAAAAAAAAAAGTTTCTTCTGTGACTAAAACTGACAGAATTATGAAGCTTTGAATATCAATGTTTAAGACAATTTTAGACTATTTCAATGCCCGCCTCAGAGAAAATCCTCAAATCAATGTGCAGTGCTTTCTTGATGGGGCTGCTGATTGGTTTAAAATTAAGAAATTTCAAAGCTTGGTCAGTTATAATCGCAGAAGAGTGGGAATTTTTTTGCTTAACCATTTGCGGCGCAGTGGTCCACTTCATGGCACACCCAACATCACTTGCTTCTCAAATCGTTAAATTCAATTATAAATGGAAAATAATAGGTTTAGGATTCCCTTTTAACTTTCTTTTTTAATAATAGATGGCAGCACAAATCAAGCAGATCCATAATTTTCAGTGAAGGCACACTATTTAAAAGCCTAATTTTTCGAGGAATTTTGTCTAATTTTTTTTTTCAGGCACAAAAAAAAATTATTGGAAAAAAATTTTCTACGTTATTTTATTGGATGTATCTTAAACTATTTATTCTATATTCTTAAAGAGAAAGCAAACCTATAATCATGGAATAAAATTAGGTGGTCCATCAGCTGGCACACTGTGCTGATCATGCTGAATGGCAGGACGCTATGAAACGCTCCGCGGAAAGAGAACATGCGTCTTCGTTTCTTGTTCTCTTTGTTCGGGGAAAATGAACTCAATTTAAGGAATATTGTGGGGGAGGGTTAGATTTTTTTGGAAATGACTGACCCTTAGTCTGGAGGTTTGTGGGTTTTTTATCAGTAGCTCTGGTAAACTTTACTTGCAGCTGCAAGAATTTTTTGCTCTCGATTTTGAGTTTCGCTACAGTTAATTTTATATAATTGTGTAGATATTTTTTCTCCTTTACTCATCATATATAACCAAGATTTTTTTCTTATATATATATATATATAACTGTAAATAACCCAGATTTTTTTTTGGGGGGGAGGGGTAGAGTAGCAGGCGTCTTTGTGGTTCACCCTGGGTCATGCTAAATATGTTACCCAGGTATAAAGCATTGTTTTTTCATTCATATGCAAAAGATTTTATTCATTTTCGTGCATCACTGCAATGCTCGCTTAGTTGCACTTTTCAGAGCTCTAGTGGTGCAGCTGATGGCACACCCACAGAATCAAAATGGCAAGTGTAATCTTTATGAAATTTTACCTGCATACTCCTTTAGGCCTAAATAGACTGCCTACAATTTTTCTTGTTCGAGTTTAAACTTTAAAGGGTAGTGTGCTGCAAAGGATTAAGATGTAAATATGACAAATGGTATTGAGAGATTGTATAAAAATTTAGACTTTGTATGCTCTTTCCATCATTTAAAGCATTTTTCCAACTGGAAGTGTATAACTATCTCTAATGGTTTAGAAATTAGTTCATGATTAGAGTGGACACCCTGCATATCCAAATGAAATGGTATATGATGGAAGCAATTTAAAAATCTTCACCAGCCATGTAAAGCTGGACATTCATGAGTGCTCTGTTCAAAACCCTTTGAGCTCCCATTGTTTCAAAACCCGCAGTCAGGTCCAAAACCTGCAGACAATGCCAAAATCGGACGCGACGCACACTGTGGTCGAAACGTTTGGATTTTCAATCGGGCCCATTTTCCATTCAGTGCACAAGGCCATAAACCTAAAATGCAATCATGGGTAATGGGGAGCGATCCCCTCCCAAAAGCAAAAACCACACAAGGGGGAAGTGAAGGTCTCTCGGGGAAGCAGGGTGGGGGTCAGCTTTAGAAAGCAGGAGGAGAGTTAGACACAGTAACCCTGGGAGATTGAAGTGATCAGTTGTGTCCTTTGAATGAAGCCTCCATGAATGACCCACCTAAATTGATGGGCTGAAAACTGGAACTATCTGATGAGACATGCTCCAAATGGTGTGGAATGGTTGGACCGTGAATATGTAGCTTAACATCATATAAGCTCAATGAACAGATTTTCTCGCACTGTCCATAGCAACTGCACAGTTGTAATGTGATAATTTACTGGCAGTACAAAATAGATACACAAGACAAATGTATTAACACAAAGAAAACAAATAGTAATCTCTCCTGTATGAGCTTTCATAGCAATTATGCAATCAATACACTTGGATGACTGCATGAATTTAGGAGTGCATTAATTTGGCCCCCAAACCCCGTAAAATGAACAAAAGGTGATAAGTTAATTTTAGTTCAATTTGATAAAGCATTGCAATTAGCTTAATTTGATTTAATATTCATCATTCAGATAGCAAATGGGGTTAACTCACTTACCAAAGCTATGACACCATAATGCTTTAGTGAAAAATAGGCTGAAGGGAAAGATATTTTCTTGAGATAATTTTGGCCTTATTCTTCTAGTAGCAAAAATGATGGACGATGTCAAAATACTTGTGTGTCACAACAAACCAAGTACACCATTCACAGTTGGAGCTCAAACTGGCAACTCCGGGATAACATAGCTATAACAGGGTAAAAATAATGAAGATGACAAATAAAACTATAGCTGAATTACTGTTAACTCCCTAATCTCCCAAAATGATGCACAAACAAGCAACTATATTTGTCTGATTTGCATTTAATATGTATCAACACCACTATTATCTCATATATAAAAATAAAAGTGCTTCGTATTGATATTTTGGCATCAGAAATCATCATTACTTAGTGCATCCTTACTAAACCTCTGTCTAAATGAATGGCTCAATTTTAAATAATGATGCTAGTCCCAGATATTTATTTTAGTAGTCGTATTGCAACAGCTCAACAAATTCTAAGCGTGTACATGTCAAATTAAACCAATTTTAATTATAATCATTTCACACATGGATGCGATAATAGGGCTTTTCTTCAAATGTTGCTCTTGTAATTGGAAAGATAATTTTTAAAAAAAAGAGAGAAAAAGCAAAATGTGTACATTTGTTCTCAAATCTCCATCTTTCATAGTTCAGATGACTTCATCCCAAAAGCATTTTACATTATATACACTGTTCAGAAAACACTTCTGTTCAATTTTAGCTCTTCTAGCCTATAAAAATTTCAAAATATTGCAACTGAACAACTTTATAGCAAAACTGAAAGTTATTCTGCAACTAAAAAAGCATTCTTAGTCATGTAAATAATAACAAAATCGGTAAATTTAATATTAAACATAAAGCATATATTAATTAAGCATCAGAAGAACTTAGAAAATACTTGGCAGTTTTAAATTTTCATTTCTGACAAATATGCAATAAAACTTATGGTAATTACTTCAGAAACTAACAAAAATATTCTTAAAGTAAACAATTCATTTGTTTATATTTAATGAAAATAAAATTAGAAAGAGGAAAATTCTCAATGTCAATGAAAAATTACAATTGCATTCATCACCAATAAAATTGTAATCTTGAATGAGCAAAAAATCTTCAAAAGGAGTTGCATTATGACACAAATTGTATTTAATGCTATAATTATATTATTCATGTATATAAACACGCATTTTCAGCATATATTCTATATGATGAAATTAAAAGAGGTAAAAACCTTTCACAAGTACGCCATTGAATGTGCTCAAGAACTGAATTTAGTTCTAAAAAACATGAAAGAAGTAAGCAGAACTAAACAAAGTATTCTATATCACAACAGAGCATTCTAATACTGGTTAATGATCTCGGCACCTGAGTATTATTTAATTATAGAAACATTCTTTCAATTAATCATAGATTAAAGAAAAAGAGAAATAATGTAAAAATCTTACTCCTACTGTGTTGGTGAACAACTTCAAATAGAACAACAGAATAATTCATACAAAACTACTTATATTGCAGTTAAATCAATGAAAATTGCAAAAAAAGTGATATGGATAAAAACATCCAACTCGTACATTTACAAGCAATCATATTTCTGAAAAGTTCATTTTAGAGATTTTCTCATAAAAACACAACACACATCAATAACAATAAAATTCCCAGAGAATAATATAGATTTTATCTCAATATATACATTATTTTTGAACAAAAGGAGAAATGTAAAGAATCGCATTCACAAACATAATATTGACGCATTCACAAACATAATATTGAAAAAACAGAAAAATTGGGTTGATAAGATTATACCTTCCTCTATCCTAATACGACGTATAGAGAATATCAAGGCAATTTTACATGCTTACCAAGTTAACATATTATCAAGATAAAAATTCAGGGGCTTTCAGATTGATTACTTACAAATTTGAGTTTTAAAAATAAAATAAATTATACAAACAGCTTAAAGATTTGAAACAAATGAATATACAGTGGCTTAGAAAATGAAAAAATATTCAAACTGTGAAAGCCTCAATTAGGCGAAATTTCACGCATCTGTGTAAAATTTGAAGAAATGAATAACTTATAATCGTAAAACACTATTTCACTTTCAATACAAATAATGAACCAAGCATTTACAAATGAAGCATTGTGTATAATAATAGCCCCCCCCCCCCCAAGAAAGCTCAAATTTTCTCTTTAATTATATATTTATTGTATGATGCCGTATACTTCTATTATTATGTATATTTTCACCTCTTCTTACCGTAGGAAAGGAGCAAATCTTGCAAAATCTCAATTAGTTAAATAGAATAATATTGTGAGAAAAAATTTATCAGAAAATAATACACATGAATTCCATGATTTTAAGAATACTAAACAATATGCAGAATTAAAAAAAAATTTAAAATGAAATTTAACAGCTAAATAAATCAATTTGCAATACATTTGTGCAAAACTATTCATTATTTATTTGAATGTGAATCTTTTGATTCCATTAACAGGCATTTCTGTCATATATTGAGATTTTTCTTTTATAACTTTTCAGAAACTAAATCTTACATCAAAATAATTACTGGAAAAAAGAAATGTAACATAACTAATGATATTTTAAAATGCTAGATAAGCAGCCTTATCACAAGATAAAATTTATCTAAAATATTTCAATTCACAGTACAATAGAACATTAATTAACTATGTAATTCGAATTTTCTGGAGTTAAATTTATTCATTTATAGATATGAATGACAAAGGCATAATATTCTAGCTTTGAAATTCACCTTCACATGAACATTTGTGTTATCAGAAAAGTCCAATTTCACTCCTTTTTCATAAAAGCAGATCAATTTTGGACTACAATTGAGAAGGGAATATTGTAACCACAACTAATAAGCTGTTAACATAATTCATAATTTTAATAAAAAAACTTGGGTTTATTTATCAAATTTTTAACACTAAGCCTTTATTACTTTTTATTTATAAAAATATAAACACTGACAGAACTCAGAAACGATGCCCAAAAGAAAGTAAATATTTTATATACATCAAAATATTTCCAAATTAAAAAAAAAAAATAGCATACACAAGAATAGGCAAGATTAATTTTCCAAAACTTTGTTATATAGGATAAGCTTCAAAAACACAATTTTAAAACAAATATATTAGAAAAAAAATTAAAAAATGACATAGCCTACAAAATTTAGCAAGTTTCTCAAAAACCTTTACTTCGTTCAGCTAATGGAAAAAAAAGGGAGCGCTTAAATCTTACAAAATATTCTTATAGAATATAACCCACAATATGTCTTGGAAGAAACTTAAAGGCTCTGATATAGATAGGAGAACGTCAAAAAATTATTAACGTCATAGTAATTTTAAAAACTTTTCAATTATATTATGATTTTATATCTTAAAAATTACAAATGCACTTCGCGAAATTCTGAAGGTATATTTTAGCTTTTATTTTAAAAAGATAAAAAGCAATGACAAAAAAAGATCATTCCTGACAGAAATAAAATGTTATTCATTTCCAATTTTAAAGTTATAACTGATAGTTCTAAAAAATGTGCGAGCTTCCATGTCAATACAAAAAGCAATAATGTGGGATGTTATATTATTTTTCGGAAAAGAAGAGAAAAAAAGAAAGAAGAGTGCTGTTTTCAATACAAAACATAAAAAAAAAAATCTTTGAATGATATAGAAGAATTAGCACTTAGTTTCACCAGGATTATTTAAATATGACATTAAATCATAAATGAACATTAACAGCCAATTGTTATTACATTTACATTATGTTGTAGATATGATTCAAACAGATTTTGAAACTCATTGAATCATGTGTCTCAACAAAGAAGGACTGGGGGAATCTATAAACTTATCTTTAATGCAGAATTTGCACTAATGTAAAGGAAAACAGCAACTATTCCTTTGCAAACTATAAAAATATGAATTTTATACATATTCTTAAACCAGAAAAGAAGTTAAATAACTTTTCCTCTTATTACAGAGCTATAGCCCCTTTTCTTTCAAATAAAACAAAATAAAGTATTACTCTAAAAGTGATGCAAGGAGTGATTAATTAAGGTTTCAGATTTTGAGCATTCTATACGAAAATCAGCTCTCAGCAGTCAAACATATGATAAAAAGAAGTAAGCATAAGCAGCCATAAAAAATGTTTTGAGCACGAAATGATAGTTTTAATATTTCTGTCATAAACATAAAAAAATAAAAGTATGCACACAAAGTACTTTATTAAACAGATATATTTTTACATAACAAATGAACTCAAATTTAACCATAAGATAATGTAAAAAAAAGAAAGGAAAAGAAAACTTAAAGGCCCTTTAACAACACGATCTAAATTAAGTACACAAACAATAATGAGTATGTCATTGCACTGAGTTCTTCAAATGCAAGGAACGTTATGAAATGAAGATGAAACATTCAAAATGAGACAAGTTTCATAAAAATTCTATTCAAACTTTTGTGAAAAAAGGTAATCAGCAGCAGCATTTTCATCTCGGTCGCAGACAAAGTAAGCTTCAATGACTTTGTTGTCTGAAAAGCCAAGCTGTTTCAACTGTAAGAAAATAAAGCAAAAATTTGAACAGATCCAAAAGCATGCTAAGCATGCAAGTCTCTAAATTCAATAAAGATTTATTAAACTAAAAATCAGAACAGCTCAAGGTGTAAACTTTTACTCAGGTGATGCCAAACAATCCACTTTTTTAAAAGTAAGAACTAAATTAATGATCTTATTTAATTGCATAAAATTATTTTTTCAAAAGATTGTGTATTACAACAATAAAATTGAGCATAATTATACACAAAATCTACATCTTTACTCCAGAAAAACCTACACTAAAGGAGATAAAAAGAAAGTCTTAAAAATGTAATTAAAGTACCTAAAATTATCTAAAAAATAACATTAAACCTAAATAATCAATATATTAATCAGAAGTTGGAAAAATTAATATTGCACAACCCAAGAACATCTATGATAAAAGTACAAAACTGAAAAAATTATACTGCCCAAAAACATAACACAAATATTAACTGTTAAAAATTGCAGACCCTCCCCCCAAAAATTAATAAAACAGGAAATGCACTTTTATTGACGAACATATACCAGAAATCCAATGGATAATTATAATTAAGGGCACAATTTAAAAAATTGTATATTTAGGGTATCTACAAAACATTATTGGGGTTTCCTTACCTCATAACTTTTGATTAAAGAACATGAGGATAAATATTATTGCATATTTATGAAGTACAATCCAAAGAGTTTTCTTAATAATACAAACAAATTTAAGTAATTTATATATGGCAGCTTTTTGCAACATTACTCCATCGACACTTGGCTGGTTCAGTCTCAATGTGTCTAGGTTTAGTTTAGTAAACACATGCAATCCTAATACAAGAGCAGTTAAGTATTTAAGTATCTTGGATGAAATAAGAACATCAAAACTTATAAGAGGTGGTAGCCATCAAAAAACCTTAAGCACAAAAGTTGTGACACCCTTCTGTGGCGCTCAACACATTAGATTTAATTTCCAGCCAACTAGCAATAGGTAATATACCATGGAAGACTGACACAACTTTTATACTAAAGGTTTTTTTTTTATATATATAGCTGCTACCTTTCAGAAGTTTTAATGTTCTTATTTCATCCAAGATACTTTAATACTTAACTGCTCTTATATAAAGATTATATGTGTTTTACTAAACCTAGACACATTGAGACCGAACTAGTTAAGTGCTCATGGGTTACATGTTGCGAAATGCTGCCATGTGAAAATTAACTTTGTTTGTGTTATTAAAAAAAATTTTGAGTTCTACTTCATGAATATGTAAAAATATTTATCTTCATTTTATTTAATCAAAACTTATGATATAAGGAAACCCTGAACTATTAAATTTTGCACCATGCCAGTAAATTTAGTATGAAGTACCTAATTAAGAATAATGTTTCAAAAACTGAGATATGAATATTGCTGTTACAATATGGTATCCGATTGAAACTAAATTTTAAAGATTTCTTTTCCCATATATACACAAGGGTGTATCAAAATTGATCATGAGCGCAAGCATCAAGGTGTAGGTTAATTGAGCCCAGTAGGAGATGGGAAAAAAAAAAAAAAAACAGAACAAAATAGTGATAAGCCAAAAAAATATCATTTCTTTCTGCATCATTTGTACTCTGTTTGATTCATTTTACAATTTATTCAGTTCTGGATGCACAGTGTCCTCTACAACATCAAACATTCATTTGCACCCATACTTTCCTATGTGGAAACATCTTTTCCTATTCCCTGCCTCCCCAACCAAATTCAGCAATCAATTCTAATACACCCTGTGAGTGTGCATATATATATATATATATATATATATATAACAGAACAATAGATACTGATAGCGCAAAGATATTAGGAAAGAAATACAGCTGTACTAAAATTAAGAACTTTGTTTAATGGAAAACCAGCCATGCCACTTGAAAAGGTATATAACAGATCATTTTAAGGTACAAAATAGTTATTTAAGTTATCCAATCCATGACCAAACTTAATGAGGCACAATTCTATGGTGAAGCGTTCAAGGCACAAAGAGAGAGAAGGTAGTGTGTCTGAGCATTTTATACAGTCAAAAAGGGAAAGAGATCATCATTTGGAAACTGCAACCAAAGAAAATAGCTGATTCCTGACTTCTATGGAGGCTTGTGATGCTGTTCACATGGCCAGATCAATGTCAGATAGTTAAAGTTACAGTGATTAGATTTTGAGAGCTGTAGGAAAAACCTGTGCAATTCAGAAGTTAAAGTGCCTTTGAATTTAAGTTATGAGAAGAAGAATCAATTTTAAAAATCTGGAAATATCTAATTTATCACACATATATAATAAAACAAAACTATAATGAAAGAAAAAACTTTAAGTAGTAAAAAACATACACATAGAAGACAAATCCATTCTTACAAGGAGAGGGCACGACTTGGGAAATTCAATTCGGGATGAAACTTGGCATATTAGTAGCATACCATTAGGGTGTTCACCCATTAATCTAAAAATGTGCAATGGCCAGCCAATTCGGAGGAAATGACCCTCAAAGTTTGTGCACAACTTATATACCAGTAACTCTTCACAAGCAATCATGCTCGGATAGCTTAGATATCAGCGCGCTGGACTGCCATGCGTTAGGTCCGCAGTTCGGTCCTGGCTGCCGTTTTTTTAATTTCATTTCTTTCAAAATTATTCCAAATTAAATTAAAAATTTAAAAAATATTTTAAGTTAAAATTTTAATTATTTTTATGCAGAAAATAACTTTATATGATACTTGAATTACAGATGAAATAATAATGAAAATAATACATAAACAGTAAAATAATTATAAATACATCTTTAATCTTAATGGTGATAAATATTAACTATAAAAAGATTATCATTCTAAATTCATTGAAAGTTTTAAATTATTGGGGTTTTTATGTTCACAAATTCTTCGTTCTTATTTTATCTAGGAAACAGTAGAGAAGATGTGAGTATATTGAATACGTATGCAGATGGTCCAATATTTTAATGATGGAATAAAAATAGCATAGAGCAGCTGTTAATCTACTAAATGTGTAGGCAGATGGTCCGAATTTTCAATTATTGAAAAGAGACCAATGGCTAAATGTCTTTACTCATTAGTTTAAAAGTTTTTCATTTAGAATGTAATAATTTTGAAAAACTTTTTTAAAAACAGTCAATCTTTCTAATGAAAGAGAGGTAATTTATAATGTGAACGATGTTTGTATTCCTACAGATCTAAAGGACAATTGCTCTTGTGAACAATAGTCATTTATCAATTGTGAAAAGTGTCAAAATAATTTTTGTTTCCAGTGTTTTTATGATAATTATTATCCCGGTTTTTGTATATAATTTAATGAAGAAATATACAGTTACTAGTACAAAATGAAATATAAAATGAAAATTAATTAATAAATGTAGAATAAACTTCTAAAATTTATGAAGGGTAATGCCTAAACAAAAATGTTTTGAGGTGCGAGTCATTCGAGATAAAATTTATCTCCATTAAAGATGTATTTATAATTATTTTACTGTTTATATATTATCTGTAATTCAAGTATCATATAAATAACGTTATTTTCTGCATAAAAATAATTAAAATCTTAATTTAAAATATTTTTTTAAATTTTTAATTTAGTTGGAATAATTTTGAAAGAAATGAAAATATAAAAACGGCAGCCAGGACCGAACTGCGGACCTAACTTGTGGCAGTCCAGCGCGCTGACATCTAAGCTATTCGAGAACCGATTGCTTGTGAAGAGTTACTGGTATATAAGTTGTGCCCAAACTTTGAGGGCCATTTCCTCCGAATTGGCTGGTCATTGCACTTTTTTAGATTAATGGGTGAACACCCTAATGGTATGCTACTAATATACCAAGTTTCATCCCGAATTGAATTTCCCAAGTCATGCTCTCTCCTTGTTAGAAAGGAAAAAAATAAATTTTTAAAAATTACTATCAACGACTAATTTAAATTATAAATCAATTTAATTGATTACAATTATGAAATTTCTATTTGAATAAAGGACTGAAAAAAGGCCTTTCAACCTTGAACTTAATTTTCTTATAAGTGTAAAAAAAAAAAAAAAAAAAAAATTAAGGCCCAAAACATGTATCATGAATGAGGCTTCTTGATTTGAGTGACAAAAGCGAAAAACCCGGAATTAAATTAAGATAGTGAATCCAAATTCGATTAATAAATTAAAAATTTACTGCAGAAAATGATATAATTTTCAATGCCTTTCTCACTATAAAGTTAATAATTATGCATTACTATCTCTAAGGAAGCTTCAAAGAATTATTTACTAACACAATGAATTAATTTAATAACAAAAGCAAATACTACACATAAGTAAATACAACAAAAAAATGAACACTTTTAACAAGAGATCTTTAAATAATTAAATAGTACTATCATAAACTTTTTAATAAATAAACACCTACTCGTTCAATTGCTTCATGGTCTCTATCCAATAAAGTTCCAGACATACCAAGAGCTCCTGCACCACTAAATGCATCATTAAAAATATCAAACATACCATCAGTTCCAGAGAACATTCCATTAGGCAAATCCTCTGGAGATACAGAAGCTGGAAAAAGTTTAAAATACGATAAATAGTTAGTAATGAATTTCATCAAAAAGAAATGCAAATAACACTGGAAAATTTTAAAGCAGAAGCTATAATTATTATGTTATTCAATAAGAGAGAGTTAGGATAATTTGTATTTGTAAATAAATCTGCATATGAACAATTTTGGGAATTATACAATGCATAATACGAAATCATCAATTAAAAAGCAATACTACTTATCTACATCTACTTTACACCGATTTATGATTAAAATCATTTTTTAACATCCGGTAGGAACATGTTCCAACCAGATGTGAAAAGAATTTAGAATAATTTGTTACTGGTTACGAAAAATTCAGCTTCTTCTCTTTGGAAAATTGAGATTGTTGCTTGTTAAACAACATACTCCTTGGGATAAGGTATCCTCGTGTGCATCACAATAAAAATACTCTGTGTTTTCTGTCAGGATGACAGATGAAGAGAGTTTCATGAACAAGGATAAATTGTTTATATAAATTTACAATTTTATGAAATACAGATATATTTCCAATCCCAACAACAAACTCTTGCCTAGTCAGGGTGTCATAGTCTCGGACTTGTTGGAAACATGGTGCAGAGATGGAAAGCAGAGCCACATAGTGGCATGGCAGATAATTATATCCCTTACAAACACACATTATTACTTACAGTTCACTATAAGACCTGGAAGCTAACTTTTCCAAGTTATGTCTTTTTTTTTTAACAAAATCTTAATTAATAATCACTACAAAACACTCACAATAAGTGAAACAGGGTTGCTACTCAAGCAGGCGAATCAAATTCCCCGACTATTCCAGGAATATTCTTAAGAAAATTCCAATCAAGCGTGTTAATATGTATTGATCGTGGTGAAAGAAAAATAAGATTATATCAGTTGAAAAGACTGAACTCATCTAATTACAAATGAGAGTAACTAAATATTCCACTTTTGATTCCCCTCCCAAATCTTCTTTCAATAAAGTTTTCTCAAAAACATTAAAAACTATAAAATTTTTGTATAGTCAGCTACCTTTCTTTTGTAACAACTGCATAAAAATTCTCTTAATTTTACTTTTACCCACATAAATATGCAAGAAATCTCATTAATGATTCTGAGTTTAAGTGAAAATATATGAAATATTTGAAGTAGTGAAGGAAGAGGAATACTTTCCCAATCCAAAAATTATATATATCGAAGTGTCTTGAGTAAAGCTAGTGCAAAATCTAGCTTAAAATATAGAAAGAGAGATTTCTCTGATAAAAACTATATTAATGTAAACATAAAAATACATATTAAATTTAAAATGTTTAAATCTTAATTTAATTTAACAAGTTTAAAGAAAAATCACTTTTTTAGCAATCACTGCAAAATTTTCCCCGACTTTTCCCTGATTTTTTTGGGTTAATTTCCGAATTCCCTGACTTTTCCAGGATTTCCAGGTGGTGTAGCAACCCTGGTTAAAATATGCACACAAAAGACTGATTTAACTCAGATATTTTCAAAGAAAACCATCTCTTTTAAAATTTATTTTTTAAATTATAATCAGCATTTAAGAATAGAAGATATGCTTAAAGTAGCAATACAATTTAATGGCAAAGGAAGTTGTCACTTATCAAGCAAACCACCTATCTCAATTTTTTGAAATTTCAAAGGGGAAGGAAATATTCAATTTTTCACAACCAATAACGGATATTTCTGAATATTTTAAAATCTGTTATGCATATAAGACCACATGTGAAAAAAATATTTGCTATTGGATCCAAGAATTTGATTTTTCTTCCTCTTTGAAATTTCAAAAAATTGAGATAGGTGGTGTTGCTTGTTAAATGACAAAGTGTTACTTTCAGAGTTAAATTGTGTTCATGTACACATGAAAGATAATAATTATATATACTGATGAAATACAAGTAGCAAACATCAAAATCATCCATTGTAAAAACTTCCAGGCAATGGAAAATAAATGAAAAAAATAAATTAGAGATGCCTTATTTTGAACAATGAAATTCAGAAAGCACTTTTTGCTTGTGAAAAAAATATTGCTTTTCTTCTAACTTTAGAAGTTTTGAAAAGAAAAAAAAAAAAGACAGTCATAAATTTACTCTGAAAAGAAGAGGCAGATGATGTGCTATTTTCCATATCATTAATCAATTTAGGAGCATTCGGCAATAGCATAGATTTGCATTAGCCAGTTTTGCGCAGCTCAAATTTTGAAATTGCTGATATCGCTACAGTTTTAAATTAATAAAGATATTGTTTTTTTATGTCTAAAGAATCTCCAACCATTTCCATGTGAACAAAAACAAAGTTAATAGCAAACATAATAACTAAAAAGAACTAATCCATAATATATTAAAATTTAAAATTAAATAATAATGTAATACACTCTGTCCCAAAAGTTTATAGAATCTAGTAAAATATATGTTTTAGCTAAACGGAAAGGCATACAAACACCAATTACAAATATGTTTATTCAAACCATATGCGACTTGCATTCAACGAAATATTTAGAAAAAAATATTTTTTATTTTAATTATATAGCAAAATGGAAATATTAGGTATACCAAAAGTTTATAGAATATATGACATTTTAACAAAAGGTGCTCAATACAATGTTCTTAATAGTTTAAAGTCTTTCCATTTCTCAGTATGACATTGTATACACGTTTTTCCATCGTCATAATTAAGGTTTGTAATATTTCTGGTTCCAAATTGTACCATACACTTTCAATGGCTGTATTCAAGGCATTCACTGAATAAAATTGCCTTCCATTCTCATATACCTTCCGAGCCATAAAGCTCCACACATTTTCAATTGGGTTTTTAGATCAGGGCTCATCGGTGGCCACTCAAGAACAGTAACATTTTTCGAGTTTAAATAATTTTTCGTAGCATTGGAGGTATGGATGGGAGCATCATCTTGCTGATATTACCAATTCGTCCCCCTATGTTTTCTGCAAATGGCATAAGTTGATTTTCTAGTGTTTCTATGTATTTAGGAGAATTCTGTCGGCCATCTAAAAAGGCCAAACCCACTTGACCGCTGAAACTGAAAGCCGCCCACACCATCACAGATCCACCACCACCTTGCCTACTGAAAAAGCTACTGGGCTCTTTCCGTAAATCATGCCAATATTTTATATTCCCGTCAGGTCCATTTTTTTCATCACTGAAAAGGACAGACATCCATTTATCACCATATGACATATGATTACGAGCCCATTGTAATCTCTTACTAATGTGAAGCTTTGAGAGTGGTAATCGGCAAGCCATTTTTGCGCGGATCATATAACCAGATTCTATAATTCGTCTATGAATAGTATTCTTGGAGATTTGCAACTGGGAAGCCCCAGTAATTTCTCGAACTGACATTTTCTGACTTGAAAGCCATCCTTTGTATCCGTTTATCACTGAGAATATCCGTCACACGCGGTCTTCCCGAACGAGGTTTTGGTTCATATGGCGTCTTACAAGCTAATACACGATAAATCTTGCTTTTAGAACGATTTAAAAGTTTCAATATTTCCTTAACAGTCTGGCAGAGCAATTTCAAATGCAGAATTTTACTCACTTCTTCATTAGAGAGCTGCTACGCTTTAGGCATCTTGAAACACAGAACAAACAAACGCTTTCCTTTTCTTACAACGTATTTATTAGGCTCCGAATCGACGCCATGATTACCAATATCATATTTACATAAAATTGCACTTGTCTATAAACTTTTGGGACAGGTTATTTCAGTTTATTCTACGATTTAAAAATTGGCATCAAATATACGGGGTAGAACTGCTGTTTTTTCAATTTAATAAACATAACATATCTATACAGTAAGTTACATCGAAATATATCATATACAAGAAAAAATATAGGCAAAATACAAGAATCTATAAACTTTTGGGACAGAGTGTATAGTAATAACAACACTACACTATTTCACACTACATACATTCACTTGAGTACATGGATAAAATATATATACAATTGCCTGAAAAAAGACATTTGTACAAACATAAATAACAAAATCAATAAGAATGCTTCCAAAATGGGTTACAGATAAACATTTATAGAAAAACACACAAAACAATTGAGCAAAATCAATTAATCAAAATCTATATATCTCTCTGTATATTAATGCTCAGTCACAGACTTTAGAAGGAAAGACAGGAATACATGGATGAAACATTTTTATACAGGAACATGAGCCTGGAAATGCAACATATGACCACTAGAAGGGTTGCTGTGTCATCAAACCCGCAGGTCATAGTGCAGGTTGATTTCCAAGTCTAGGTTTTTGTCAGACAAAATTACTCTTAGGGTAAATTGAAAAATAAAAGGACAAAACTACAACCTCAAGGACAGTATGGTCACTATGCACAATGGTAGACCTGTGAATGTCAGAAAACACATAAGCAATAAGGTACAACAATATTACAGCATCAATATTGGGACTGGCATTGAGGGAGATTGTTTACTTGGCCCATACTTGCTACCAACATGGCTGGAAAGGATAATTTATTGAACTTTCTGAGAGGAAAGATTCCTAGAATAATGTCCAAGCAGGCATTCATCATAACATAGTGTCCCTGTTTTTACTGTTATTGTGTCATCACAGTTAACCCTGAGTTTGAGATTTTTGGCACAAAAGTCACTTTTGGTTATGCTGCGCCACATACAGTGAACTCTCTAACCACCATGTTCCCAGAAAAATGTTCCAACAGAAATTCTCCATAACACAGAATCCTGTTTTTTCTGTTATTGCATTATCACAGTGAACCTTCTACCCACCATGTGTTGCATTTGTGACCATGATGTTCCTATGTAAAAATAATTCATCTGTATATGCCTGACCTTCTCTTTAATTTTATTTAAGACCTTTTGTTGCACTCAATATATACAAATTTAGCATCCAGACAATTTTGGAAATATTTTTAATCTTCAGTAAAGTGGCATTTATATCAGATTGTTTGAAATCAATTTTCATTCCGAAACATAATAAAGAGAACGTCCCTAATTAAAATGAAAAGTGCAAATTTTAACTACAATAACTTAACACTAAAATGTGAACACACCATGAATAAAAACAGATTTCAGAAAGTGCTAGAACTCTAGAATTAAAAAAAAGAAGAAATGCTCCAACTCCATGAATTTTAATCGTGTCGCAGCTTGGCCTATGTTGGCCCGTGTGCCAAAAAAAACAATCCTTCAATAATCAGCATACTTAGAGAGCAAGTATTAGCAATAAGATTTACCTTGGGATAAGTTTCAATTACATACCTGAATTTATATTATCAAAAGCACCACGAGGATCACTTATTCCAGCTGCTTCCATTTCTGCATAATTCTAAATGGATTCGAAAAAAGCGATTTTTAAAAAGAAAACATGAAAAACATTTCTGTGAAAGCTATTATTATTTTCATTGCAGAAAGTTTAAAAATGAATTCATAAACAGATACAACAAATAATTTTTACAAGTGATAATCATGCATTCTTATTTCAATGTGTAATCTCTTATCTTCTATACAAAAAAATGCACAAGATCAAGTGTAATTATCAAAGTATTACAATTTTATGGCTCATGACAACACTGTAAGTTTCCAATTTTAAAACTTTGAAACTTTTTATGACTTTCTGTGTAACAAATTCTAATTTTTTGAAATGAATAAAAATGGAATTCTCATTTGTTTTATTTATTACTTTGCTATCAAAATATATTATATTTGCACAGAAATATGATTATTGATCATGCATCTTTACACACAGTAGCAAATTGTATGAGCTAGAATTTCATCCTAAATGTTTCCTTCAGCCCATCTTATCAAGTTTTCATTTCTGTTCCTGTGTTTCTTGTTTAAGTGATTATTTTTTCACAGCAACATTCACTATTAGCTACTCATATTTTTCACAGGGAGAAATTTGCTTCAGATAACATTTTTTATATTGAATTTTGATCAAATAATAAGATGAAAATCAGATTATATATATGAATTCTGTAGGCTTTTGCAATAATACTGCAGAATGTTCCATTGACAATAAGAATGCTAACATGCAGGTAGTCTTAGATAATTACTTTGCAACAAAAATTTATAAACATAGTAGAGAATTTTGATAATGCAGAACTCAATAATCAATAATAAAATTTCAATACTTTAACTGATTCTGAAGCTTCAAATAGTTATTCAAATGCAAGCAACTGGTATTGAATAACAGAATTAATGTTACTGTACTACACATAGCAAACATTTAAAATGTCTTAAAGCTGTCTTAACTATTTGTTTTCTTACAAAAGTCAATAAACAAATTATAAACATAAATGAAACTGAAGGCTTATACCATTAAACCCATTAGTGCCCAAATTAATTTAAAGCATAGAGAGAAATTTAAAAAAAAATTGCAAAAAATCATTTTTAAAACCTTTTTCTTAAATAAATATTAAAGATTTTTTAAATAAATCAAATGAAAAAAAAAAAAAATTAACGACGACATTTTAACGTTACATTCTGGCTAACAGGTGGCATATGCCTGATAAAAACTGTTTTGTAGTTTGGTATTAACTATTGACATCATAAGTGGAGCAAAAATTAAACAATGGAATGCATTCGGTTTAGCCACTGAAGTGAAATGTAACTGTCCTGTAAATAGGATGCTGGTCGTTAACGGCTTAAGAGATCAAAAATAAATGTTAATTTTGAGAAGAGGATAAAGTTGAACCTTGGCCATAATTTTTAAATTTATCTTCTATTAAAATAATCAGTTTAAAAGAGGAAATCAAGGGAAAAATAAACTTTTTAGGACATCCTTCAAGCATTTATAATTTAAATCAAGTACATCAAATTACTCACAATTCAATGAAAATCTTACAATTAAAAAAAAAAAATTCTGAAACCAAAGACTGATAATTGAAAGCATACATATTTTAAAAAAAGAATGACTCTCAATTTCTGAGACACTATAAACTTTCAATTAAATAATATACAAACAAATAAATAATACACCACAGTCACAACATACTTGGGATATAAGCTCATGATCAGCTTCAAGCATACGATCTTGTTCTCTAGTATGATTCTGACATTCAGCCAGTGCTTCACTGAAAAGCTCAAAGATTCTTTCTTGACTTGGAAGAATAGAGTCCCTTGAATTTGGAGGATCAGGTCGCGACATATGATTCAAAAGATTAGCATCTGAGGAATCTCAGTGAGGAAAAAAAACAAACATTTTAAATGCAGAGAAAAAAGGATAAATATCAAGCAAAAAAAATCTTCACAGAATATTGAATACAGATTTATACACCAAATTGACATTTATAAATTATTACAATCTTCCGATAAGAACTGAATTGAACATCTACACTATCTTCAATCTTTCTTTTACAGTAAAAGCTTAACTAACCGGAATGCTCGGGAAACTCCGATTTCCGGATACCTGTCGGAGTTGTTGAGAGTGTGACCTGAAAAAAATGGGAAGGAATTGTAGCCTTTTTTTTTAGATTTTTTCGGCCAAATAATTTGTTTTTGTTATTTTAAAAAGTGCAATAAATATAATTTTTAAGAATACTTCTGTATCTTACATAACATTGTATTTACAAAACATATTATGAAGATTTTAATTTAACATTGATGATAAAATTTTTTAAAAAGTATGATCGGTAGCCGAATTTTTACCGTAAATATAAAAAAATTGTAAAAATATAAACATATAAAAATAAACGACGAAACTAAAAAATATTCTATTCAGCAAGCATAATAAAACTCTTTTAAGTGATCATAAACAAATCCTAGATTGAATATCAAAATTAGTTATCTTTTAGAAGATCGCAAAGGTCATTGTGCAATACGCGTACCTCCAATTCTCCTGCGCTTGATATTACGTAATCGGAATCAACATCTGCCGGTATTTGGAGAGTAAATAAATAAAGGAAAAGAAAGAGACTTACTAAACTGGAGTAACCCCCCCCCCATGAGCTTTTTTTTTTTTTATAACCGATTCTGTCCCTTTGCCTTTTTTTGGTTGTCGATTTTATTTTTAGGTCTTGTTTCACGGCGAAAGGCGAGTGCATACTAAATTTTGGCGAGCAGATGTAAAATTTTTAGAAAAATTCATTTTCTAATTTTTCCAGTTAGTTGAGCTTTCCGGATACTTGAATGCCGGATAATCGAGAGTTTACTGTATTAACAATTTAGAACTGGCAACATTAGCATTATTATTATCGAACCTATCGAGCTATCAATATGGTGATGTATCAAATCTTAACTGTGTCATGTTGTAAATATATATATATCATCTCAAGTATTATGAATGTGCATGCTAAATGTAGAATAAATAGGTGTTTGTAAAGTTCCGCCAATTCATTCATCCAAAATACGCGACATGCCACCTCAAAATCACAACACAAATATATATTGATTATTATGAAGTTAATTTTTCGAAAATAAACAGAAAAAAGTTTTCAGTGAGAAATAAAATTATCCAGACATTTTGAACATTAACCAACTTTTAAAGTATGGATGTATAAAAAAACTAAACTATAATACTAAAATTTCTCAAATTAAATCAGTGAAGAAAAGAAATTGAGAGAACCATAATACTTCTTGGAAAGAAACAGTGGGTAGAATTAACTCTTTTAACAGGATTTGAATGATCAAGTCGAATAAGTTGAATTTACTCATTAAAAGGGCAATTAGTTAGCAAATCTGATATTTCAGTCAAACACATACAAAAAAGAAATGAAGTTCAAATGTTGTTTTATACAACTGTCAGAAACGTTTTACAAGTCAACTTTTAAACTTTTTCCAAATAAATTTGTAAAAGCGATAACTGTCCCCAACCACCATTAAGAAATTTTTAGAACTTAAAAATATTTATGAAATTGATTATTTACCTAAAAATATCGAAATATTGGGTTAACTTATAGGATTGACAGATACTGGAAAATGAAAGCAGAATCTAGAAACTCGCGCTTTCAGAAATTTTCTTTGTTCTCAACATGGCACCATACAGAAAAATTTGACGAGTCGACTCCCTCCCATTTACTATAGATATTTATGTTGCTACAATTAAATTTTCTTCCAGCTCTCTCTTGAGTTATCATTATATATATATATATTATTATCCATTCTTTCTTTGTTATTCAGTATATACTTACTTTCAAAATTCATTGATTTGACTTGCACACAATTTTGACACATGCTTGAATCACAAAAGTGCCTTTTGTATGTGTACATGTGAATCTCAACACCAAAATTAGACCAGGGTTTCTTTTTCTATTATCAATTAATCATTGAAGATAATATTTAATTACATCTTCCCCCAAAGAATCACTTTTATCACATTGTGAAATAATTAAATACCCTTAAGCACATTGTGGTTATTGCTCTACAATGCAAACTATTTCTACTTTTTAAAAAAATCTAAATCTTAGCTTTTACAATGAGAAGGCTTTGAATTATGAAACAGCATACATCAAGGAACTTTTTTTATTTCCATCTCCAATGCTTCCATTACTAACTTCATTATTCCTTCATAATTCACATTTTTAACAGGTTCAATCCTACTTTCCTTTGATCTGTCTTATATACAACCAGAAGTTTGTTTTTGTACATGAGGTGAAAGACCGTTACCTATATTTCTTAACAAAAAAGAATAGCTGAAATTCAGCTGATTTTCCCTTACCCTTCAGATGATTAACTGTGAAATAAACAAATGAAAAACTCTGAAACATTTCAGAATTTGAAAAAAATAATTAAAATTCTCAAATAAGTTATTTAAAAAAGGAAATGAAACACCTAGTTGTTGTTTTTTTCAGAAAAGAAAGAAACGATGAAGTTGTGTCTGAAAAGATATTTAAAAAAAAAAAAAAATCTCTTTAGAAACAGTATATAATGTTTTACTCAATTACATTCATTTTTCCACCTTTGAAACTGCATTTGAAGGTTACTGTTAGGTCATGGTATATATTTACAAATAATGTATTCAACATTCTGATTTGAAAACACTAAAAAACAATCTAGTTAAATGTCCCAAGCTAATTATATATTTCACTTGCCCCACACAGAGATTTTTTGCTAAGTTTTATTATACTGCTGAACATCGTGCATAATGCAAACATAATATTTCACAACAAAGTTATTTTTCAAATGTAAAGTAGTTGTGGTATACTGCTCAGTAGAAAATGAGATGCAAGAATTTTTTTATGGGAAGGCAAAAAAGCTTATCAAATGAGATACAAATTAAATGCATATAATAAGACAAGCTGGGGGGGGGGGATGTTTAACTCATTTAAACATAATTTCAATTTTTATACAAAATATGGTCTTGGGCAAAAGCTAATCATCTACTTGTTTGATATTTTTTAAGCAGAGACAAAATCAACCAACTCGAATTAAATTTCTTTTTTCAAAATGAGTGTTAATTTTTAAGGAACTGATAAAAATTTCAACTCATTTTTCAAACATTTCGATGTGTTTATCAGAAAGAATGACTAAGTAAAAAGAAATTAATCAATTACTTTTTTATACCATGAAGACTTCAACAAACAATCTAACAGTTTTGTAAACCAAAAGTGCAAGTTATAATTTCAGTTCTTACACCCACTTAACTTACCAGATGGATCCTCAGAGGGCCTTGATTGGCTAGCAGCTGGCTGATTGCTTCTTGATGGGCCTGAAGCAACACCCTGTGTAGCAATAGATTAATTTATATATAAAATAATAAAAAAATTTTAGTAATTTTTACGAGACAGGGCTTAACACTAAAATAATTCTTAAAGTTAAGATATGTACTTCTAAGTTATAATGATGCCTCTCCTCTTTCCTGTTGTTTTTCTTTCATTCCATTAGAAAAATGTAATTTAATTCAGACAAAAATTTATATAAAATTATATTTAAAAAATTATACAAAATGCAAAAAGACATATGGCAATCGTAAAACATCAATTTGTTTAAACTTTCTTTTTACAATACTATGAATATATATAAAGTCGGACCTCTATTTAACGAACCTCTATTTTATGAACTTTTCCTTGGAACCAAGAACATTTTGCAAATTTCTTCGTAAAATAACCTCCAAATAGCGAAGTGCATTCTCTATTTAATGAACTTTTTCTTGTGATTCAATATTTTTTTTCTCCCCATTTCTCAAAATATTTCTGAACATTTCAAACTTATTCTTTCTTTTAACCCATTTTATGGTGACCAATGACCTTGAACTGGTTTTACTAGTCGCCTAACTCACCCAGAGCAGTAAAATCACTGTCATTCTTTGCATTTCATCCAGGAAGTGCAACCTTTATCCACCTCACCCTACCCCCACTATCCACTTAACTAGAAAAACTTTCAATATCCCCCTTTCACCCTCGATGGAGCTGTCCCGTGTCCTTGAACTAGTCTCCCGTTTTCTAGATTGTTGATGAGAGTCGTGCTGGTAATTTCGGTTCTTGAAGCTGGAAAATGTCACAGCAAAAGTGCCTGAGCATCAAAGAAAAAAATTTAATTCTTCACAAGGATGAATCAAGGCATGAAGAAAAAGGATATTGCTTTAAAATTTGTTATTCCTCCAAACAGCTTATCAACTATAAAAAAATCGTGATAAGATACAAAATTACGATTCTTCGAATTCTTGTTAAAAACATTTAAAAACATGTGTCTATGAAGATGTGGCAGTTTTGAAGTAGATACACACAATGCGAGATAAAAATGTTCTGATCTCTGGGCCTTTCATAATTGAGGAAGCTCTTCAATTTCTGAAGGCATTGGGATACAACGAATTTCGAGGAAGCAATGGATGGCTTGAAAAATGTAAGAGAAGACACGGAATTATGGCAAAAGTAATATCTGGTGAAAGCAAAGACGTTGATGATAATGATAGTGAAAATTGAATAACGGAGACACTGAGTAAAATTTTAAAAGACTATAAGCCAGAAAACATCTTTAATGCGGATGAGAATCTTTTATTTTTTCAATGTTTGCCTCAAAAGACATTAACATTTAAAAAGGAAAAATGCTTTGCAGGAAAACAAAGCAAAGCAAAGTTAACTGTCATGTTAGGTGCAAATACGACTGGACTTCAGAAATTGAAACCTTTAGTTATAGGAAGAAGCAAAAATCCAAGATCAAAGGCGCAAAATCTTTGGAGGTTGATTATGACTTTAACAAAAAATCTTGGATGACGTCAGTCAGAAATTTGTGAAAAATGGGTTCAAAAGTTGGACAAACGTATGATTGCAGAGTGTCGCAAAATTGCTCTTGTTTTTGACAATTGTCCCGCCCATCTGAAGGAAAATCAACCAAAAACTGAAAAATGTTACAGTTTTTTACTTGCCATCAAAAACTACATCAAAACTGAATTAAATGGATGAAAGGGTGATAAAAAATTTTCAAAATACACTATCGCAAGAGAATAGTGCGAAAAGTTATCACTGCGCTTGAGAACAATCAATCCATGCCAAAGATCAACTTACGGGAAAGCATATCAGAAATTTCCAAAGCATGGAACTATGATGTCACAGATCATACTATTCGCAACAGTTTTGCCAAAGCTGAATTCTTTGTCATGAATGAGAATTCGGCAAGTACGGAGGTACAAAGACATATTCCCTTAGAGGAACTTAAAAAATGTGGATACTGCTAAGGCTGTGCTGATTGATGATTTTCTTTCACTTGATTCTGAAGATGAAACCTCAGAAACAGTAACTGAATTGGATATTTTGGACAGTGTAATAAATAAAAACAATACAGCAATGAATTGCGACGAAGACGGAAATTATCATGATGCAGAAATCAACAAACCTTCGTATGATGAAATGCTAAAATCATTTGAAACAATCCGACCTGGATTACAGTTTGAAGAAAATATGCCTAAAGGTGTTTTTGGTGCATTGCAAAGATGCGAGGCGTATTATGAGAGAAAACATTTTTTCAAACAAAACACTGACAAAATTAACAGACTTTAGCAGTAATAAATTTAGGGACACATGCGGTAATGTATGCTTAAAATTACTTGTTATAATAAATGCGATGTTGTGTAATTAAAATTCATTAATTTTAATATAAAATTATTTTTTTAAAATTGAAAATACAGTGTATTCCCAGACAATGTTTTGTTTTATTCTTGTTCTCCTTGCAGATTTCTTTTTGATGGGTAAGATATATAAAACTAATATATATTAATTTACAAAATAAAGGTGTGATTAATTACTTTGTCTAATAATATTTAGTATTTATGAATTTAAAATCTGTTTTGTGTAGTTTAAAGTATTTTAAAAGGTGAATCTCTATTTAAAGAATTTTCCATATAACAAATTTTTTCTCAGGATTTAGTGACTTTGTTAAATAGAGGCCCGACTGTATTAGCATCCATAATTTAAATTATTACAAACTGAACATAAGTTCCAAAACAGAATTTTAAAATATTATTACAAGCACACTTATCTGGTGAGAAAGTATATTTAAAAAGATTTATTTTGTTATGACAAACCAAGATAACAAAAAGACACAGGTCAGAATTTAATGTAGTATCATTTCATTATTTAACAAAAAAAATTAAAAAAATAATCAACCAGATTAAACATCTGCTTATGCTTTTAGAAATACCTACATTAATTAAATATTCTACAGCCCGATCGGGATTATTAAAGCTGGCACACAAGGCTCGTTCTACATCAGTTCTTGAGAAGCCCAACTCAACAATATGCTGAACCAACTGTTCATGCTCAGCACATAAAATGCGGTCCCGCTCAGCAGAACTAAAAAATGATGATGTACACTTATAAAGAATTTATAAATAATACAATATACTTCAAAGTAATTATTTTATTGAGAAAAATATCATGAATTCACACAGATAATAATAAAGCCTCAAATGCCAAAACAGTTAAAAGTCCTTGAATAACATCAATTCACTCAAGATTTATACAGAGAAACATGCCTTTAAACTCGTATGTTATGTTTTAATACTACTGAGCAACTTCCATGAAGGTATAATACATAAAAGAAATAAACTGTTTATCTAAAAGGGTTATCTTCTGAAGATTCAATTTTCATCAACCTTCATCTCATTTTTCTCTACTTTTAAACCAAGATTTTATTAAATGCATAAGCAAATTAACTTTAATGCACTTAAAAAAATATTTATTCAGAAGCAGGATGTGGTATTTAAATTAAAATCATATCTCATTAGTCTAAACTTTTTCAAACACTGATGAAATTCATCAAAAATGAACATCAGGAAGGCTGCACTTTAAGATATTTCTGAAAAAAAGGATGTTGGATGATTCAAGAATTAATTCAACAATTAAGAAATAGTCGCTTTTAATCAGTCAATCTATTGAATTAATACATAAATTTTATGTACTTCCAGAAGAAGAAAAATATTTGACTACAAAGAATCAAACTAATTTTGGCACTGTCTGATAATTTGAAATAAAAATCATACAGTCAGTATATGTTTAAAATTATCCAAGTAAAGTATTATCTTACTTTTCATTAAATCTTCAATGTCACATTCAATAAAAAAAAAAGGGGGGGGGGGAAAAAAATTTATTAAAGAGAGCACAAAAAAATATTTTATATTTCTTTTAATTTTAAAAAAAAAAAAAAAACTTTTGACTAAGTTTTTTTTTTCACTTTAAAATTTCATGAAATATAAAGAAAGTTAAAAATTACTAAGCTACAATTAATTTCAAGAAACTATCAAAACGTAAGAATCCAAGGTAATGTAACCTCATATGCCTATTTCACAACAGTTTTAAAATATTATAAAGACCAATTGAATTACAAAATTATTACCTGCTACTTGATGCATTCATAAATGGAGCTTCAGTAGGATCTGGTTCTTCCTCTTTTACAACAGATCTCCTAGGCTTTAAGGACAAAGAGAAATAGATAAACATTTCCATTAAAAATTGGCAAGCTGTAGATAGCAAAATGAAAAGCAATACTACTTCCATGAATAACAACTAAAAAAAAGTTTACAGATTGTCTAAAATATTTATTGGAAAATGAAATTTAAAAACAATTCTAAATATAATCTAAATTATTAAAACTAACTTTAAGAAGCCAATGGAAAAATATAGGAGAAACACACCATATATGATCATTAACTAAACAAAACTGCAATAGAATTTTGTGAAGTTATATTTTAAAATTTTAAAAGTTCATTCAAAATTTTGATTTATTCAATTCACTATTTCCATTTGAAGAAACAACAGTTTATATAATTTCAGTACTATTCAATTAGATCAGCACAATAATAGACAAACTTGAATGCCCCACTAATGTAATTGTATCAAAATTTCTACTGCAAAATGCCTAGAAAACTTAATTCAACCATGGTACTTAACTACATAAAATGTTATTGAAACTATGAGTTATTAAAATTTTGAATTGGAATCCTTTTATAAAATTTTTCAATATCATTACACAAAAATAATTCATTAAATTGTCTTATTTTATTAAAAAGGTTTTTTTTTTAAAATAAAATGCATGACATCAGTTTCCCTTCTCTACATTGTAGTGTGCACATGCAGCAACTCCAGCTGTTTTATATAACAGGGTGTCGAAAATGTATCTTTACACTTTAAAAAAATAATTAAAAATAAACAAAGATATGCACTTGCAGTTTTTTAAGTTCCATAAAGAAAATATCAAAGTCTTTTTTGTAATGTTTTATTCCACGATTTCAATGTGCACACCATTAGTTGCGCGCAACACATCAAGTATATACGAGATTTCTAACCACATTCTATGAAGCATTGCAGGATCAACATGGACAACAACAATCTGGATTCCCGATGTAATTCGACTTTTCAGTTCATCAGTGTAACGAATTGGAGATTGGTAAACAATGATTTTCACGTATCCCCATAAAAAGAAGTCCAAAGGTTATGCCTGGAGATCTAGGTGGACACGGCATTGGACCTGGTTTTGGCAATACACTACCTATCGTCATAAATCTTTCATGCCATTCATAAATTGTGGGTCTTGAAGGTGGACTTCCATTGTAGGTAGTTGGAAATTTACGCTGTACCTGTGTTGCAGATTTAAATTTGATAAACCATGTTACAACTTGTGCCTTTTCTTGTGGTGAAGCCATTTTGAAACAAGAAGGCTGCAAAACATTGACATAGCACCATCTAGTTTACACTTCATTAAAAAAAAAACTTTGATATTTATTTTATGGAACATAAAAAATGTAAGTGCATATTATTGTTTGTTTATTTTTAATTATTTTTTAAAAGTGTAAAGATACATTTCGGACACCCTGTATATGTAATATAAATAAGTCGCTGAAAAGCGGTTGCACATCTGCACAGTTTAAAAAACTCCCATGTTTGCTAATATGGCCAGAAACAATCAGCTAACTGATTACTACACTGTTTAACACTTATAGTATAATTATATTTATTTAGAATAATTCTTTATAAATAAATTTGAGTCGATATCTTCTAAAATCAGTATTCTTCAATCCAAGTAGAATACTCTACAAATATGAAACTCTGCAATCCTCCTCCCATAAAACATCACATATAATGTAATTACTAGTTAATTACACACTTCTGTTATTAGCAACCAAACTATGACATTCCCAATTCTTTACAGGGTATATAGCTAAATTATAAGCATTTCTTACTAAACTGTTACTTTTATGACTTATTTTACAACATATTTGTTCAAGCACCCATTTTAAAATACTATTAGTAATTTTAATTAAGAATTCAAATTCACAAGTAAATAATATGAGGAGAAATGGAAGATCAAATTTGATTTCTATTGAACAAAACAATATTGTCACAAGATTTAAAAAGCAACAAGCAAATGGATAAATTAACATAGCCCAGTTATTTACATTGGTCATGCACAAAAAAGCGAACTCTGATAAATTACAATTAAGTAGAAAAAAATACCTACCTTTTTCACTACCAGAATCACAAATTTTTTCTCCTCTAGATCATAATCACAAACTCGTTTGGTGTCAAGAAGGAATTTTCCTAAAATAATATTTTTTCAGTTGTTAAAATGTACAATTGAAACTCGATAACAAGATGTGTGTTTGAAATTATTTTGAAATTACTTAAAAGAATAGGATATTTAAAAAAATTTTCAATGTGGAAAAAAAAGACGAAATCGCATTTAAACTCTTGTGACGTTTCATCTAAAAAAAGAAAGAGAAACATGATATCATCAGACAATACTATAACATGTTTTTAGGTACAGGGTGGCAATTATTGAGTTATATGAAAAAAAACTTGATAACTTTTGAATCGTAGACGAGATTCAGTTAAAACTTGGTAGTCCAGTAAACGAAGGGTTTGAAAAAACAAAAAATAATATAATTTTGGAAATTGATACACATGTTCGTGAAGAGCTTATGATGAGCATACTAAAAATCCCCGGTCCTGGGGGGGGGGAGCTCGCGGCGCCATCTTGGTTTCATTCTCCCTTTTTTAGTTTTTTCTGAATATCTCGAAAGCTATTCAAAATTGAAATTACATGTGAATTAACACATTAAAGAGCGTGAGATTCCCTACAGAAAGGTACTTTCATTTTTCTTTATGCTTTAATAGTTTTTGAGATAATTGGTCTCGAAATGGATGAATTTGTTAAAAATCTTAATTGATAGTACAATAAACGAAGGGTTTGAAGAAACACAAAAAAAAATCATAGTTTTTAAAATTGGTACAAATGTTCTCGAGGGTCTCTTGTTGAACATAGTAAAAGTCCCCGATCCTGGGGGGGGGGAAGAGAAGCTCGCGTCGCCATCTTTGATTTTCATCCCCCATTTTTTGTTTTTTCTAAATATCTCGAAAAGTATTCAATTTTCAAATTATAATTGATTTAACAAGTTAAAGAGCGTGAAATTCCCTACAAATACATACTTTTGTTTTTCTTTCAGCTTTAATAGTTTCCGGGATACTGGGTCTCAAAGTTTATTGCCATCTTTGATTTCATCCCCCTTTTTTCAGTTTCTCTTGAATATCTCAAAATCTATTAAATTTTCAAATTACATGTATTAAAGCAAATTTATGATCGTAAAATTCCCAACAAATGCATGCTTTTATTTTTTTTTCTAGCTTTAATAGTTTCTGAGATATGCAAGAAAAACTAAGACAGGAGGAAAAAATCCAAGATGGCGGCAAATGTTGAGACCCATCATCTCCGTAGGGAATCGCTATTGAAGCTAAAACAAAAATAAAAACATGTATTTGTAGAGAATTTTACGCTCTTTAAATTGCTGATTACATGTAATTTGAAAATTGAATAGATTTCGAGATATTCAAGAAAAATTAATAAAGTGGGATGAAATCCAAGTTGGCGATAACCTTTGAGACCCATTATCTCGGAAACTATTAAAGCTGGAACAAAAATATGTACTTGTAGGGAATTTTACGCTCTTTAATTTGTTAAATCAATTATAATTTCAAAATTGAATACTTTCGAGATATTCAGAAAAGACAAAATGCGGGGATGAAATCCAAGATGGCGACGCGAGCTCCCCCCCAGGATCGGGGACTTTTACTATGTTCAACAAAATACCCTCGAGAACATTTGTACCAATTTTAAAAACTATGATTTTTTTGTTTTTCTTAAAACCCTTCGTTTATTGTACTATCAATTAAGATTTTTTACAAATTTATTCGTTTTGAGACCAATTATCTCAAAAACTATTAAAGCCTGAAGAAAAATCAAAGTACCAATCTGTAGGGAATCGCACGCTCTTTGCTTTGTTAAATCACATGTAACTTCAATATTAAATAGTTTTCGAGATATTCAAGAAAATCTGAAAAAGGGGAGGAAATCCAAGATGGCGGCAACCTTTGAGCCCCATTATCTCCAAGACTTTTAAGCCGGAAGGAAAATAAAAGTATGTATTTGTAGGGAATTTTACGCGTTTTACTGAATAGTTTTCGAGATATCTAGGGAAAACTAAAAAAGGGGATGAAATCCAAGATGGCACAGCGCGCTCCCCCCCCCCCCCCCCAGGACCGGGAACTCTTGGTACGTTCATCATAAGCCCCTCACCAAACACGTGTACCAATTTTCAAAACTATATGATTTAATGTTTTCATCCTCATTTTGGACCTTCGTTGACTACATTATGGCGGTTGAATGCAGGGCATGTTGGGATTTTTTTGAGCATGCGCACTATTATTGTTCATTTTTCGTCGAAATACAGCGTTTCTGAGCGTATATCGATCGTCAAGGCCTACTATTCAAGCAATAGCAGCCCGATTGCGGCTCAAAGGAAATTTGTGACCGAGTACAAGCTGAAGACAGCTGGCCCAAGTGTTATAACAATAAAAAATGCGATTGAAGAGTTCGAGAGAACTGTCTCGACACTTCATCGATTTTTGCTCTTCGTCTGCGTCACGTCATAGCCATTGGTGGCAAGCATATCGAACATGTCAAACTAAATCCGAATATCTGTAGTTACTTTTAAAATTTGAATAAAACCTTGAAAATTATATTTTTTATTTCATATAGCTCAATAATTGTCACCCTGTAACAGATTTGAATATTTAAGAAACATATTTCTTACAGTATTGGTATGTACATGTTTTATTAAATTTACAAGAAAAGTTACATGTACCTTGGCTGTAGCTCTCCATGTTTATCAAGAGAAGCAAGATATTTTCTTTGGTATTGGAGTTCTCTTATATTTGATTTTTGAAACTTAACCATGTAAAGCAATTTAAAATTAAATCTGCTTTATTTCTTTCATTCATACTAAGACAATAACAATTTACTGTTGTCCAATTTTTACATTTATTAACTCTTATATGGTTGTGATGAATTCTCTAAAACATATTTTCTAAGATTAATTAGAACAAAAATTTGTTAATTTTTGAAAATTAGTTCATCAGCTGTAGACTAATCTTCTTTACTTACAACTTCTCTTTTAGCCAGCCATTATTTAAAAGATTTATTATTATTATTTTGTCTTCTTGCGATTCTTCCTAAAATTTTTATTTTGTGAAAATAGGAAAATCTTTTTACAATTGAGCCAGAATGAGCTTCAATTCCTCTTCCCTCACCCATAAAAAACCATTTGTATCTTCAAGATATGATCATAACAAAGCATCTGGAGTAATAATCTGCTGAGAGTAATTTTTTTTTCCAGTTTTAAAAACCAAATTGAAACTATATGGTTATAAGTAAATTCTTATTCTTTGTAATCTAACTGGAGATTTTTTTAAGTAAAAATTCATGATCTGTTTCTATAACAAGTGTTTTTAAAATATTGGCAGAATCTCTTGCATCCAAAAAACAGTTGCTTAAGTTTCTTTTTCAAAGTGGGCATAGTTCTTCCAAGTTTCATTTTAAGTTTTGGAAGCTTAAGCACATGGCAAGTTGTTTTGCAAAAGTATAACTCCCAATTCTTCCTGACTTGATCCATATAAAGTGAGACTGGACTAGTAGGATCTTTGTTTTTGACCCAAATAATTAAACAACATTGTCAATGTCATTCAAAATTTCTCAATGTTTTTTTTTTTTTTTTTTTGAACAATGAATAAAAAGTTAACAAAGTCGGTAGATCCATTTACTTTTTCACTTGCACCAGACAGAAATGTATAAACCAGCAGTTCCCAAACTTTTTGGTTGGGCGAATCACCTGTAGTGTAAAAAATATTTTGAGGCCCACTAAGTAAATATATAACTCAAAAAATACAAACACATATATATTATATCAACATATATGTCAGTAATTAGTAAAGCTTACTGTAAAAGGAATTAAAATATATTGTTTTAGAGAGCAAAAAAACGAGTGAAGACTCTTGAAGCTCCCCCGACTTCAACTCTTGACTAGCATTCCACAACCCACTAATTCGCTACCTGCGGACCAAAACTGGGCCGCGGCCCATAGGTTGGGAATCACTGGTGTAAACAGTTCTTGTTTCAATTGGTCTAATAATAAGAAATGAAATTTTCCATATGGTTCTGTTTCATCTACAACTCCTGGCTAAGTTCGACAACATGCATATTACATACTGTATTTCCTACATCTTTATGGCCATTTAAAGAGTTCTGGAATTTTCTCATTACATTTTACAAAACAAATGCCCCCCTACTCTACAATTTTAATTTATCCTTAATATTTTTATAGGAATTTCACACAAAAACAGAACATTTACTGCACACTTTTACTTTAGATCCATTATAATTACTTCAGTTTCTTTCAAATAATCATCCGACAGGCACAGCTACTTAAATTTACATAACAGTAACATATTACAATAAGTTCCTGTATCTAATTTAACATATAAATACTCCAAATTGTTTAATTTCAATTTTTAAACCAATAATTTATTATAAGAAAGTATAACACCATACTCACCCTTCAAAGCATTATCTTCGTCATTTAAACGACAGTCGTCAATGCTTTATTTAAATTCTACACTAAGTTGATACCAACTTCAGCAAAATTTTTCTTACCTTTAGCATTGACTTTTTGAAAGCACGAGAGTTACTATTTCTAAAACAGTGCTTATAGCATCATCACAATTTCAAATCTGATTTTTTATACTCAATTCACATCTATCCTACTTATATTTACCAGCAAAATCCATTGTCTTTCTAAATGCTTTGGTTTTACTTTGGAATTTTTTTATGTTTTTCAGACAAATCTTTCAGTTGGCTTTCCTTCAATGGGTGTTTTCTATTGCTGTGCTGCTGATTACCCTGCTTCAAACATTTGATTACATTTATGTAGTGTTAAATTGAGCAGCATATGCTTTAACTGTTTTATCTGATATTCCATTGGTAATCCAGTACCTAAAGAGACCTATTCAAATCTGCATGATTTGCTCAATTTCGTAAGTGAAGCAAAAAATTCTGCAAGATTCAATTAGTTTCTACATTCTTTGAAAAATGTCCATGTACTAATTCATTTGGCTAAGGAATAAAACAATTTGCGAGCGTTTCCATCATTTGCTTTTTAAAACCCCTCTATTCTCTTCCCTTAAACTGAAACTGTTAAACTTTTCAACAGCCCTTTTCTCCAACGACACTTAATAATATGGTTAATTGAACTTGTTAGGGCTACCGATCTCTGTTTAAAGACACCGAATAAATTTGAAGCATCTGTTCAAATGTTTTCCATTCTTCTGGAATGTAGCCATCTAACAGCAAGCAGTTGAGGTTTTCCAACCTTCCATGCTTTTTGTTTTGGTCTTTACAGAAACAAAAAAATATTTTTAAATCATTCAAGCTTTCAGTCTTCTTTCAATTTCTTTTTTTCTTTTTCAGTTAGACAATGTTATATGTCTTAGGTAATATACTTCCTAAAATATTCCAGCATTGGTATGTACAAGTTTTATAATATAAGTTAAAAGAAATTAAATCAGAGGTATTCAGGCCCAATGGCATAGCTAAGGTAAGTGCCATTTAGGGCATTTGATTTTTCATTCCCAATAGTCATCAGTGACATGGAAAGGCACCCAAGCCATAGTATTTTTCAGCATCTTCAACATATTCAGCTTTAAAAAGTTGCAAATACACATTAATACCTTGCATCTGTGATGCCTCCCAAGACTGGCGCCCATGACATCTACACTTCCTTGCCCCATCCTAAGTCTGTGCACCACCCTCTGCCAATACAGCCATGAACATTATAGCAAAGGTTTTCTATGCATTCAAATTATCAGGGAGCAATTCTTGAATATGGGATATATTATAGGGGAAAAGCTTCAACAAATTCTGTAGAATACATCACACAGTTGAATATGATATATCCAAAGCACATGTCCATATTCACCTGTTATTTGTTTGCAGTGGTGATTTCCTCCCTTCTCTGCATCTTTGCTTCCAGATTTATCCTGACTGAACAGCTAATTTTCCAGTCTTTTTGAAATGCAAGATCAATTTTCGAAAATTCACAATATGGCCTCTGCACAAAACTCTGATCTGCAAAAATGCCTTAAATGTGGCAGAAACATTGATGTTTCATCAGTAAAAGTTTTACAAGTAACAAGTGGTCTGGTAAACTGACTCTTACGATAACTGGAATCAGCGTTCAATGATAAATTGTTTTATTACTCCTTAAATACACAGAAAATCTGGAGAACTAGATGCGATATTATGTAAACTTAATGTCATATGGTCCATTTTTTCCCCTAGTGGCAGTGATGTGAACTTAACATATTCAGAGTATGTGGCTCAATTTCAGAAATTGAAACCATATACTCAGGAAAACATGTGCACCAAATTTAGTTGTAATTTGCCGAGTAGTTTTCCCAGCAGAAAGGTTCAAATACTCTCCAGTATAATTTCAGTTACTCTGTATTCCACACATACTCTGACTCCCATTCCCAGTTACCTAACAATTGTGACTACAATGCATTCATGACAACTATACAAGAAAAAATTATATTACAAACAAATATATTAAGAAATCAACATATTATTAATGCATAAAGTAAAAAAGAATTATGCAGAACTTTTTTTCCATCTATATAATACTGTAATCTGACTCAAGTTTCCTTTGATGCTAAAAAGAGTTTCTTAAACTTCTTCCAATTGTGATTCCAAGAGCTATTCACATGAGTTAATAAATAAAACTAATTATTATTCTATTATAGTGTTTAGAAATGTCACAGAAACACATGTTGCCAACCTCAAAATTCAGCAATCCTAACTTATTTAGGGATTGGATTGGATATTGAAGTTTATTGGAGCAAGAGCCATATTTGACTATACTGCGCCAAACATATGATAGATCTACAGGCACACAGTAACATTTAAAATTGTTTGAATTCTAAAAAAATTGCAGTTGGTATGAAACACAATAAAATCTTATGATAAAATCCAAATGCCATTAAAAAAACTAGTAATTGCAATTGCATAAATATCGTGAAATGTAGTCAGAAAGCGAAAACATTTTCTCAACAGTGTTTAAAGAAAAAGGACAGTCAAAACTCACGAAAATAAGATTCGAACAAGTAAAAATGTTTAAAAAAACACTTAATACAAAAATCAAAAGTTGAAAAAGAATCTTTGTAGTCTTTTAACTTGATGTCTTTTTAAGTATTTGTCATGTACAGGGGTACTTAAATTAATGTCATAAAAAGCTTTCAAATCAACCCATCAAAATGGGCTCTTTTTTAGTCTTTGTTTCAGAATAGATTTGTCAATAGGGGTTTGATGTGCAGATGGTTGTTGCTCTTCAAAAACAGAAGGGCATTCTTCAATGGTTTTATTCGGGTCACAATCTATTGCATCTTCAGCTGCAGATGACTCGATTTCATTATCAGTTTTGTTAATAGAGCTGCCATCTACTAGCATAGATTCAGAGTTGGGATTCAAATGTGTGGATCTGACTTCATTAGTATGTTTTGGTTTATTTAATGCATCTTCTGATTGAAGAGATTTAATGACCTGCCCAATGGTAGAATTCGAAACCTGTAGAGGTGAGGTCGTCCAAAACTTAGAGCTTTCTGGGCGAAATTCATTTTGTTTAACAGCTGTCGAATCAGGTTGTTTCTTAGTTTTTCTTTTTTGTGACCATTATAAAACCGGTCAAATCCTGTGAAGTTGAAGCATCATCACAGATTGGTATGGGAGCATTCTTTACAACTACAGAAGAGGATGGAAGAGATAGGACCTGTTCAGAAATTGAGTGCGGAGATCGAGGAACTGTAACCGTTTTTCCTAAATAATTCGATTCAATTGGTATGTCTGGAGGGTTCGTCTTTTTACTTTTCTTTTGGGCTACGGAAGCGTAGCGAGTACCTGCAGTAGGTGCTGAATACAACTATTTTACAGGCTTCTGGATAAGAAATTTGGTTTTTTACTTTTGTTGCGACGACTTCTTTTTCAAGTTTCCATGCTAAGCAGTTTCGAGACAAAGAAGTATGGTCACCTTTACAGTTGACGCACTTCTTCTTAGTGGTACATCCAGTACTTTCGTGGCCAACTTCTGCGCAATGGGCACATGTCAGTGTCCCGCAGAAGGAAGTTCGAGAATGCCCAAAACGCTGGCACTTGAAATATCGCAATGGGTTGGGGATATAAGATCGGGAAGAGAGACGCATATACCCAGTCTTAACATATTCCGGCAACACGAGAACTGAAAGTAAGTATAAGATGTTTTGTGTTTAGGAGCTGGCCATCTCTCCGTATAGTTATACGCAGTACATGGCTCACTACCTGACTTTGCAGCTTTTCAGTGATTTCTTCCAATGTTACATGAAACAATTCTCCACAAGTGACAACACCTTTGGAAGAATTCAGGGTTTCGTGAGGAGAAACAGATACAAGGTTAGTGGACATTGATTTAAGTTTCAGGATTTGTTGCGATTGTTTAGATAAGGCGACTTCAACCAGTAAATCCCCTGATCTAAGTTTTTTGATGGATTTAACTTCACCTACTGTGTCCGATATACATTTTTCTCTACTAAAAATAGTGAAACACCATGAAAAGTGTCTTTGTACGAAGATATACGTTTGAGAATAAAAAATGTAGGATAAGAATTCGAAAGGATAGAAACATTTCGTTGCCCACTGAAGGAACATAATTTTTTCTTGCCTATACGACACTGTTAAAGATTCAGGTCCGATGGCACTGCCCACCACAGAACCTAACAAGGGAAGGCAGCCACCGACTCTGGAAAATACCAGTCTCGGCACTTATCCTAGTGCTAGTCGGAACCTATACGCTCAGAGCCACCCCCGGGGACAGTGACCACCCTTAACGCCAAGCCCAAGAGAGTGACCCCTTCGTTTGATCCCTAGCAGACTAACCACGTTGGTGACTAGCTACCAGCAGAATTGATACACCGGGGACCACAATGCACCACCCATCTAATGGGTCGCCACGCATAGCCAACACGTGGGGGTAATTTGCTGTTCATGAGAGGCAAGAAGCAAACAGAAAGGCAACAGCTTCTCATGGAGAGCTCCCTCTACCTCGAGGGAAGGAAGGAAAAAGTAGAAACTCAAAAGGGAGGAAAAAAACTGAAAAGGAGATAAGACACTAGGGTACCTCGGGATCATGAATCCCGTCACACCTGGAGAAGATGTGCCCCTGAGGGGGCAACTTATTTAGGGACACATTCCACATAGTTTCTTAAAGAGTGGATATCTACAAACCAAAACATTTTTAACATTGCCAACAATAAAGGGAACGATAACTGTTTAAAAAAATTAAAAATGAATTTCTTTTAACCTTTAAAGTAGGGATGCAAGGAATATTCAGCAACTATTCGGCCCTTTTGCCGAATATTCGGCCAAATATATTCAGGATAATATTTTTTTAATGTGCTTTTAAATACACATTTAACAAAGAATTTTGCAGAATTACATATCAGTGCATTTATTATAAAAAAATCTAACATTTATCCAAATTTTAAGTTGGATAATACATAAGTGCATTTAATAATGTTGCAAATCATCTACAGAAGTCTGTTCCTTATGGTTTCATATATATTACTAGCTTTGGAAAATAAACAGTCACTATATAATGCTTGCAGGTGCTGAAAGATATTTTCTTGCTAAATTTCCCAACCTTGGAAATTTTTCTGCATTTTTTTTCCCCACCAATTAAGTGGACACTCTATCCTACCTATTAGAAGTACTTTATCAAAGAAGCTCTAGTATTTTTAATTTATCCATTCAATTTTCTTCTGTATTTGTCGTTGTCATGTTCTGCAATGATGAAATCTTATTTCTTTGAAGCAATCTCAAAATGATGAGGTTTCTCATTTCTTATTATTAGAATTAAGGTATTTAAAATATTACAAATATACATAAAGGTATTAACATTTCTTTAATATATAAATAATAAAAAATCAATTATTTCATCTTAATTTTTTTTCGTTTTAAATTTGAAAAATATTTCATTTAGGGTCAAAAGTGGAATGTTTTTAAAAATTTGGTATTCGGCTGCCAAATATTCAGCAAATCACTATTCGTTACATCCCTACTTGAAAGTGACACTAATCAAACAGACTGAAATTTTTACTAATATTAACTTATGGATAAATTATGTCCAATACATTGTTTAATTAGGAGGGAGGTGACAGAGCCACTACTACTTTATATAGGGAGAGAAAAAGCTTTCCTAGTCAATATTTACCATTACACAGGCAAACTCAAGCACACTGAGGATCATGCATCTCCATTTTTATAGACCTAAATTCTTTATTTTTCAACAAAAATATTACAATTTGTAACCAGCATTACTAATGAAAATACTAACTATCGCTGTAAAACTGAATACCATTCCCTAATTACTCTTATTCTGTAATATTTGAACTGACATAAAATGATTATAGCTGAAATATTATTAACTGATACACAGCATGCTAATCATTATGTATGCCATTTCTAATTGAATGTGCCATATCATGGTCTGGATACTGGCAGATAATAATTAATCTGTATTAATAATAAAAGAGAATGTGTATGCGTTGGGACTCTATAGGGTTGATTAATTGACCTAGAGTTATCAAATTTGGCATAAATATACTTTTGAGGGTGGAAATGTGTACCTCAGAGCAATTTTTTCAAAATCCTAATTAGAATTTTATTGTGGTTTTTAATTTAGTTAATCAAAAATTATGCAAAATTTTTCCATTTTTGGCAATAATTTCTGAAAATATTTTTTACATGACTGTAACATACAAAAAAAAATCTTTTCACTGATACCAATTTAGTTACCATCCAATCTTCCCCATAATTTTAACAATTTTTAAAAAATTTTATGCAATATTCGCAACAATACTTTTCATTGTTGTAATGAAATTTAAACCATTTTCATTGTTTCTACAAATATTTAATTGCGTGCTTTTCTAGGATTGTTGTAAGCTAAGGAATGAAGATTCTGTTCATTTTTTCATATTCTTACTCCATTATGAATTTTTATTTTATTTCACCAAATTTTTTTGTGAAACTTATTGACAAAGCTCTCTAAGATATTAAGTAATATATTAAGACATGCTGAAAGATTATACTGGCTATTCTTTTAATTTTCTTGTTACCGTATTTCAATACACTTAAAATGCTGTTAGATATCCCAATATAACACAAGTAAAATGCACTGTATCATTTTAATGTTGGAGTCAAATATCCTTTTATATGAGAAATTAGAAAATGAAGATACCACATTAGACAATGGGTAATTAGATGATGTCATCCAATGGTGTAGTTGCAAAATAAGCAGTGCTAGGATGCTCTAAAAGCAATGTCGGAAAGTTCCAACCTGGGTGACAAAAATCACGTTGTTTTAAGGATGTTTTCAGAATTTGTTCTTATTTATTTCTCATAACAAAAAGCAATGCCAGAACAGTGTTCCATTGCATGCCAGCTCCACTACACTCCTGATGCAGTCAGTTACATTTATATGCAAATATGATGTCATGTGACTTGACTTCATTAGGGAGCTTCATGCACATAATAAATAGGCTTAAATCTCTATTACAGTTTGATACTTAAAAATACTTTGCTCAGGGAACTGTAAATATCAAGTTATGCATAAGTGATGTAATTGTAATTAAACACAACCAACATTCCCACCAGATTAAAATTTCTTTTTAATAAAATAGTCCCAAATAATAAAATATGAAAGTGATTATATGCAGGTAACGTACCTAACAATAAAATATTATATATAAGAACTGTATCTTTGAATAAAAATAATATTTGCAAGCATTGGTAAATTCAATACAGCATTCTCCATCTGTAAGAATTTTGAAATTTTCTTTTTGTATTTGAAATTTAATGTTACTTTGCAATATATAGAAATGTGATGGAATGACATTGAGTAATCCTAGCAAATGATGTTCCTGAAACTTCAAATATGCATTGCTTGCGAGATGGCCTTGGAGCACACATGGACACTTATCAAATGACCACCAACCAGTCAAACCAAACATTTAAGGTGAATTACCTCTGGAAAGAAGAATTTTATGTAACAAATAGATTTTATTGAGCATAATGATACCAATTATGTCAATTTAATATGACATCTCGAATGAAATGTGACTCGTCTATCCATAATATGGTTCTCGGTAATTGATTTTCCTCAATATCTTGCTGCAACAGCTAGTAGTAAAATGCGACCCGCTTTGGATAGTCTGAGCCATAAAATTTTTGTACTGGTGCAAAATATACACTAATTTACTTTGTGAAATTCCACTTTCTCTCACAAGTATGCATTAACTCAAATTTGGATCTTCCTCCACTTGATCAAGTGCATTCTGCTCAATAGTGGCACAGCAGCGATCGCTGCCATTTTTACACACCTTATAAAACATGCCAGTCTCCCTAAGCTCTTGGGAAATTGCCACAGATACAGCATGGCTGGGTGTGCGACAATGTGGATAACACACACGGTTCTCTTCCTGGACTCACCGAAGAGAGTTACCATTACAAAATCCATAGACAAAATGTATATCCACATACTCTTCATTTGTAAAAGGAGGCAAACTCATTTGCAGTTTGGAAGGTAAAACAACTTGAAACCTCTAATGACTCCAATTGAAAATAAAATTCAGAAGTGCTAACAAAAAGGATTAAAATGCCAAAATAATTTACAAAAATAAAAAAGGAAACCAGAACAGAATAAAAACAAACATGGTTAATTCATAGCCATGTAGAAAAATGCATGTAGTACCTACTAACAGAAATCAAATAGAAGCGAGAGTAGCGCCAAAAGAATCTGCTGAGTTAAAGACAATGAAGAAAATTTTAAAAGCAATGAAAACATAAAAGAAGCCAAGGGACTAATAAGTTGTCAAGTGGATTGACTTGCCTTTCATAACCGCAATTGAAGTGAGCAGACAGGAACGTTGGAAGACATCTGCATATCCTAGAGAGTTCAGACGCAGATAGTAACGGATTTGCACGAGTTTCATTTCATTATTTCATTTGCCAAATGGTCACCAAATGTCTACTTCAATAAACTCCAATTGCAGTGATGTATTGCTAACAAAAGACTGAGTTTCACCTGAACTAGAACGTCAATATGGTTTATTATATGATCATCCGAAAGCTGCTGGAATGGGCAAGTTTTTGGTAATTTCACCGATTGCATTAAGGCCATACCATACAATAATGTAAAGCTTGATTTCAAGTCATATCGAAAAACAGGAATCTTGCTATAAGTGAAGCATGATGAGTAAATTTTATTTCTACAATAGGCAGTCTCATATTTAATGAAATAAAAATTACATTGGGGTTTAGGCTAGAAGTATTAGAAAAATGATTAGAGCATCAACTTCTCCCTTGTTTTGATAGGCAAGTCACTGTTACTATGAAATGAAAAGAAGTGGTACCTGTAGAGGAGTCAACTGAAGAGTAAACTGGAGCATGCACAGTCTTCCTCCGGCATTATTTAAAAATCAAGATTGTGGGCGTTTTTGTATTTCTTCTTGTTTTTGTTTAGTAGCCATGTTTGTGCTGTTTAGTTTTATGCCTTTTATCATGTATTTTATTAAAGTATCATTTGCAAAGATAGACGATTGTTGTGACTGCACTATTCAAGAGCAATACACCAAAGTTAAGTCAAAATCAGGTGGATTTTAAAGGTACTGCATTATCTTGGTTACTGTCTGCTTAGTTCTGCAACAACGTTTGTCAGATAGATGCAACAGTTACGGTCAATCAGTTACTACAGGAAATTAGGCTCTTCGATCTTTCACTGTCAGAATATCAGAATTTCTCTTTGAAATCGTCTTTGCACTTCTGCATTTTCGCAGTTCCAGTAGTACTTTAACACAAACTTTCTTTCTTCAAAACTTAACTTGGATTGGGCCATTATTTCTCAACTGCTAAATCTGCAACAAAAATAAAATTCAGCATTTTACCAGCTAATAAATTGTGCTAACATTTTTGTGACACCCTGCTTAATAATAATACTTCGGCCAAGTTATCTTGTGAACATGATAACTAGAGTAAATTTTGACTGGATTTGAACCAGCAAGAAGATTCAAATCAGGTAAATTGTCACCTTATCATACCAAACAACTTTTGTCAAGCTAAACAGCTGTAATTCATTTGAATTTAGTGATTGAAATTCACTTTTCAAGCCCTAACTTTGACTGCTATTCAACCTAAGTGTGTGATACTCTTTGGAAAGATCTTATCAAGTGCATTCTCTTTCATCCTCATTGCTCCTACCCATAAGAAATTAGAGGTGGAAATGGTGGAGGGGGTGAAATTTTCTCTTCCTTATCCAAAAGCAAATGTTTCATCCATAGGTACCATACTGTCAAAAAGCATTTCATTCATAGGTAATGTACCATCATATAATGTTTCATCCAAAAGCAAATGACATTTCATCCATAGGTACTGTATACAACAAACGACATTTTATAAATGGGTACTGTATACAGCAAATGTTTTATTTATCCATAGTTTATTGTACTTGAAAAAGACATCTAAAAAAATATTCATTTTAGTAAGCTTTTAAAGGAGAATTGAGATTTTATTTTTCCTCATGCAAAAATGCATAATTTTTAATGGTTTATTAGTTTGATTAAATCTTTTCCACAAACTTTTTTAAAAATCATTTGATTTGTTTTTTATCCATTTCGCTTTAAATCTTCATCTAATTATTAGAATTTTCTTCACTCTCACAAATAAAATTTCTCTGCCATAATCAAGGGATTAGGAGAAACAAGCAAGTCTATTAATTATTAATTCTTCCCAACTTCTTGTTTTGAAAAAATCTGCAATTAATAGCTTTGCTACTAGTGACAGATGTTTTGAGCTGCTTTCGTTTCATTTCAATGGGCTGCTGATTCTCTTTTATTTTCCAAAAAATCTTTGCCTTCAATGTATTAGTAAAGCTACTAGATTCCCACTCCTGTTGCTAGTTAAATCTTGTGATTTTTTAAAAATTAAAATGTCTACCCAATGGCCATTTCTCATGCCACAGGCAAGGCTGGCACTTTCAAAATAATCTGTTATAAAGACCAATGCAACTAGACTGTAGAAGTTCATTGTTAAATCATGACAGATAAAGGTTCGAAAATAAAGGGGAAAATATATTCTCTGTTAAAGGCGAAAGATGGATTAGACTTTAAATCTTTAACTATGACGGCTTCAAATCAGTTTATATATGATGCCATCTAGCTTCTTGGCATCCTTTGATGATGAGACCACACCAGAAAGTAGATATCAATCAAACATATTACTTATAAGATTAGCTTTTACTTTTTATGTTAATAAATATGTATACCAATGTGTTGAAAAAACCTTTATGCTTAAAAAACACAGTATGATAAGGGTTAAAACCTTCTTAAATTTTCACACTTCATGATTTTATTAGCTTAGAATTCCCATGTGAAAACTTGGCAAATGTTATTATACAAAGTCCTCTTTCTCTTTTGCATCATACCAGCCATTTTTTTTGTATCATAACATGTTTTTCTACTAAAAACGATTGTGCAAATCAAACACTATACAAGATGTTAGATGACAAGCGTACATGCAGTGTGTCATACAGTTAGATGGCATTCACAGTTACATTTGTCATGTGACTATGAAATCACATGATCTGATTGCATTCAACTCAAAAGTAACCTCATTTCAAAATTACCTGCATACATCAACTTCGTATATTTAGCAGGAAAAGCATCGCCTCTCACTTTCTCAATGTTTTCTTTGAAATGCCTCACCTGAAAGAAAATTAAACACATAAATAATGAATTCATAAAAACATGTTCATTTATTTAATACTGGTAGTACTGGCGTTCAATGATTAAACATCAGGTGTAAAAGATACAACTCTGTCCTTTTACAAGTAAATAAAGGAACTTGCTATTTTTGTTTTTTAAAAAAAGAGAAAATAATTTAAAATATTTTCCATCAGAAGTCACAACATTTGTCCATCTGTCAAACAAAATCACCAATTCCACAATAAACGAAATGTGGTTGTTTGGAAGCAATTCAGTGATGAAGCTAATTTTAGATTTCAGCATAAGAACTTAACTGCTCTCCAGAAAGGATGCTCAGCATTGACTGAAACTAATGGTAATCTGAATGAGCAACATCTGGCGAACACAGCAGCCCCCCACCTGAAATTATTTTAAAAAGCTTGTATTTTTGTTTTTATTCTTATTGGTTTACTTTTCCACCTTGAGAGTTCAATGATCAATCACAATGGCAGAAAAGTAATAAAAAATATAAAAGGAAGATGGAAAATCCATCAACAAATAAGAAAGACACAGGCCAGTACTGCAGAGAAAGTTGCCCTTCCTCAAGGATCAAAATTCGTGCACCGAGTACCGCTGAGCAGTGAATCAGGAGAATAATGCAACCCTTTCTCCCTTTGAATTTAGAGGCACCTTAGCTGTGTTTATTACAGCTGCCATTTAACGTGCAACTTTTGCCTTCGCTTCCTCATCTGGCTTTTTTTTTTTTTTTTTTTTTTTTTGCTTTTAGCCCAGTGGTTGGGTCATGAAAAAAGACCACAATCGGAATTAATTAGGGAAAAAGCTGGAAATTGTTTCAATACCTTTAGTTTAGGGCTGTAATGAACATATTAAGTTTTCCCCCTCCTGCTAGCTGAGCTTTGGCCGCTGTATGCAGATTTGTAGACAGAAAATAGGACTTTTTTCAATAATGGAGCAATATCTCAAAAACACAACTCATGCTATCAAAAATACTGAAATACAAAAGTTGTAGAGCTTAAAATTTTGAATAAAATGAGTACCAACACCTATTATATTCAAAGAAAATTAAGCTCAGAACTGTGCTTTAAAGTTTTGCCTAAATAGCTAATCAAGCACTTGGAGTGAGAATGGACCAAGTTATCAGTTCATCCTGCCTCCAATTATTATATATACATTTTAAATTTGTTCAGAATGCTTTTATAATTATTTCAAGGCTTTATTTAGTATATTTTGAGGGAAAAACCACTCTTATTATGATTTAACCAAGGAAAATTTCACTCGAAAGCTTCAGCAATGGTTGAGAGCGTGTTCATTAAATAGAAGCAACAGATTTCTCATCCGATGGGAGTTCTTCAAAATAACTCAAAGCTTCTTTTGCATTCAGATATATGCACGGCATTTTAAATAAATTATTGGTTGTTTTGCAAAAGAAATCTTCCAAAATTATAAACTGCGCTTGAAATAAAAAAAAATTATTTCAATAAAAAAGTGCCATAAACAAAATTGCCACGAACGGAAAAGAGTAATATACAACTAACTTTAAAGAAAAACCCTGAATGAACGAGAGTTCCCAGTTTTCTTTCAAGTAAGCAAGTTGCATTGTACAAGGGACATTGTTACTGTTGTGGCTGATTAGTGAATATTTACCCATCTGGGCATATGAGAAACGCGTATCTATCATCTATCGATAGTTAAAACACAAACACAGAGGGTGGATGTGTTCCTGACGTCGGCTTGGGAGCATACTGTTTATTCCCAATGATACGTAACGGAATAAATATCATGTTTCAGAGCTCTTTTAGAAACAGAAAAAACTTTTTCTAAGTCTGACTTTTTGTGGAAACGTTAAAAAGTCACATCACAAAGGAATAGAAATAATGTGTTAAGAGATCTTTAAGATCTTAAGAGAGCGATTAATGAGATCTTTTCTTCTGCATCTATAAATCCAAAGTTTCTGAACATCAGGATAATTCAGAAATAAATGAAAAGAAATTTTTTTGACTTCCGAAATTTCTCAAATGCATCAAACACCCGACAACAGCATAACCATGCATTGTATTAGCTTTAAAACAAGTTTTATCATATTTGCTCTGAAAACAACCGTTTTTAAATCTTTGACTTTCGAACTAGAGAAAAATTTTAAAAATTAAACTGAAATTAATTAATCGGAATTTATTTTAAACAGAAAAACTGAGTAATGCCTGCTCGTGGTTTCACTTCCAAGGTGAAAGTTCATGATGAATTAATTCCTGTGAATCCTGACACAATATTCAGAAGAATCTCTCTCCTAAAAAGGTCTGATGCAGAGTTACAGAAATATTTTGAAAGCCTGATGCAGAGTTAGAGAAATATTTTGAAAGCCGGCTTCTTTTCCAATGTCACTCTTTGATGAAGGAGGACTGTGCAAGACCCGCAAGTCAGTATTTTATGATTTATTTTCTACTGCGATTGATGAGAAATTCGCTTCAGCATGTTATGTGATTGATGGTGGATTTCTTTTATGTCGTGTGTTGTGGCATGCAAAGGAATCATTTTCTTTCATCCTGAAGAAATATGTCGACTATGCCAAAAATCACATCAATGAAGGGGCCACAAAGTTTTTTATGGTTACCCTGAAAATGCAGCGAAAAGTACAAAATCAGTAGAACGTATCAGACGAACAAAGAAGCACATAGCTGGTTATGTTATATTTGATGAATCGATGTCAGCCACTATGTCCCAAGAGAAATTTTTATCAAATGACAAGAAAAAGCAAGGGCTTATAAATGTTATGTGTTAAGTTTCCAAGGTTTTGTTGAGAAGCAAGCCGAGGAAGATGCTGATTATCAAATAATCAAAAGTGCTTTGGAAATAGAGAAAAGGTCACAATGTGTTGTGGTTGAAGATATTGACCTCTTGGATATAATGACAGCATCCACTAATTCTGAAAACATTTTCGTCTTGAAATCTGGCAGAGGTACGGCAGGAGATGCTTTATATTGTGTAGCAACCCTGAACATTGCTCCACACATAGGGGACAATATTTTGTTTCTTCATGCATTCAGTGGTTGCGATACCACGTCTGCTCTTTTCAGGAAGGGGAAGAAGAAATTTATGAATATTCTGAATAGCACTGAACTGCAACAAGTTGTGAACATTTTACGTGATGAAAATGCATGCCCAGATGGCATGGTGTTAGATTGCAAAAATTGCATCTACATCATTTTTCGGTTTTGTCAATATTTTTAATTATTTAATTCTTCGCCACCAAAGTTTCTTTGATTTCTTGTGGCATCTTTGACAACTTTTGAAATTCAAACGATAATTTTTAGCTGTTTCATTAAATATCTAAATTTTTCTTAATTATTTACTTTGTATTCGATTTAAATAGTATTTGTCTTAACTTTTGTTGTTGTTTCCATTAAGGTTTCAACTTTATTAATTTGTAAATCAAAATTTTTCAACGGGACTATTTCCTCGCCATCTTGGTTCGCGTAGGTTTTTGGTGTTATTAGGTTTTGCCGTCTGTCTCTGGAAACGTTTTCCGTTATGCAGTTTTTGATTCCTTTGTGCTTGACTGAACGAGTGGTTGGAGTTTTGGCAGCTGTGGGCCCCAGGGCCATTGGGCTTCTAGAGGGACGTTAGGCCTTCTGGGAGCTAGCCATTGCTGATTTTTTTTGTGTGTCTTGAAGAGGTGAAAATGATTGGAATTACCAGTTTCTTTTTTCAACTATTTTCTGCAAGAGTTTTGTAGATTGGTTTTTCAGCTATTTTCTTCAAAGATATAGTGACTTCATGTGCAACAATAAATGTACACCAATCTGTGTGATCTAGTGAAAATCTAGAGATGTGAACATATGCAATGAATGTTCTGCTGTATTAAACGAGATTAAATATTGCTGAAAATGTCGTAAAGAATTGCTGGTGCAAAAAGCATTACCGCCAACAAACTGGTGAACTTTCTGTGCATCTCAGATCTACAATTTTCGACGGCAGCAATTTGCCTTTTCTTTCGATCCATTACCTAAGATTTCATGTGAATTTTTTTAGTTTGCTTACACATTAGAAACGAAGTACGATTTTACCTTTTTAAATTCTGGCTCTAAAATTCATAGAGCAAAATAAGTTTCAATGAAAGAATTTTAGATTTTTGATAATAGCGCTATAGTGTATTGTTTTTTTAAAGCTGCAGTTGATTTTATGTGTAAATTTATGTGAATTGTTCTTTCAGTCATTTCTGTGTGCATCTTTATCAAAATATATCATTTGTAATATCATGGCAGTAAAACTTAATCTTAACAATTATTAAATAAACAATAATTTAAAATCTAATTTGATTCTGTTTTAATTTCTATAAATTAATTTTCTATGTTGTCGGATGACAAATTAGTGGCTAAGATTTTCAGGTCTGCAAAGGTAGGTGAATTGTATGAGCGTAGCTAATATTGCATATTATTGTGTGTTATATTTCAGTACCCATTATTGATTAAATAATTGATATTTATATATTAAACTGAATTTTAACATTGGGTACCTGCCTTGCATGAATTTTCATAATAATCTTAGCAACCCCATCCAATACATGGATGAAGCAGTACAGAGTTTTGATAGCCCTGTATGGGGGGAAGAATAGTAAAGAACTGAGATTTAAACTTTTTCAAAAATCACTAGTAAAAAATAATTTTAATTTAACGTCTCTCCCTCCCATTACAGCAGCTGCATGTGAACACTCTCTCCATGGATACCTACAGGCTCAACTTCGGAGTGGATTTGCAAAAAGCCCCTTAGATTGGGGTTGGAAAGAAACCAAACATGGATTGTTCCCAGTCACCACCCACAAGGAACCAGCTCCTCCAGCCCTTCTCTCAATGATATCATGCAAGTGCTCAAAAGGGTGTAATTTAACTTGCACCTATAAGAAATCTGGGATTAAATGTTCTACAATTTGCTATCACTGCAAAGGGCAAGGATGTAGCAATTCTCCAAAATACAATAACATCATTACAAAGCTAACCAAGAGGCTGAAATCGATATCAGGATGGAGGAGATAATTGCAGAAGTTGACTTGGAGGAAGAATGTCAAACACTGTAAGTGGAGAAAAGTGACAGTAAGCAAACCAACATTAATGATTATGACTCGCCTTCAACATTTAAAAAAATGAAATTGATCTAAAACTTTTTATCTATTTAATATCACTTCAATTACGGGTAATTAAATAATAAGTGTTAAAAAGGAAGTCATTGTTTTTCATTAGGCTCTAAAACATTGTTGAAATTTTCATGATGTTTTCCTTTGTTAAATCATAATAACAGTGGTTTTCTCCTCAAAATATACTAAATAAAACCTTAAAATAATTATAAAAGCATCCTGAACAAATTTAAAATGTATATATACTAATTGGAGGCAGGGTGAACCAATAACTTTGTCCTTTCTCACTTCAAGCGCCTGATTAGCGATTTAGGCAAAACTTTGAAGTGTAGGTTGGTACTCATGTTATTCAAAATTTTAAGCTCTACAACTTTTTTATTTCAATATTTTTGATAGCACGAGTTGGTTTTGGGATATTGCTCGATTATTTAAAAAAGTCCTATTTTCTGACTACAAATTTGCACGCAACAGTTAAAGCTCACCTAGCAGGAGGGGGAAAACTTAGTATGTTCATTCCAGACCTAAACAGAAGGGAGTAAAACAATTTCCAGCTTTCCCCTAATTAATTCAACTACCCAACCACTGGGCTATTTCTTTCAGGGGCTGTTTAATGGGTTTCTGTTTCGCTTCACATTGCCTTGACACAAACGTGTCTGGTTTATTGAATATTCATTTTCTATTGTTAGAAATTACTCTTCGAAAATAAGTTCGAAGATAATTTTCTAAAATATTATTCAGCTAAAGATTTTTATAAGAGGGATCAATCATTATTATTAGAGGTATCCAAGAAAAGCTGAATGTTGCAGATCTTGCAAAAATGGGATTTTCACAGCTTTCGTTGAGCGAAAAATGGAATATAAAAAAGTAGGTCACAGTAGACCGGATTTGAACATTGTTCAAAAACCCAGTACCAGCAAAAACTTTTGCAGCACTTCTTGTTTCTGAGCTGACTAGCTGCCACTGCTTAAAGTATATTCTGAATGTTTTGGCTTCAATGTCACATTAAAATTGATCGATTGTTACTTGTGATGCTCACCAAGCATTATCTGCAATTGTTTACAATAGTTCATGGATGTCTGGGCCCTATGGGTCTCACCCGATTCACAGAATAACTTTATTGCCATGAATGTTCCGGCATTGATGGTCACCCCTTAACAACTCAACCATACAATTCATTTGTTGCAATGATTCCATTTTTCACCTCCTGCAACAATTCACTGCAAAACCCTTTTTTCATTTTTGTCTTTGATCCCACTAGATTACATATGGTTGTTCCATATTCCATTATCTTAATTCATACAGGATCCATTTTCTTTTCTTTTGAACCTTGACCAATGCATGTAAACATCAAATGCACAGTTGGGTAACATTCAGCCAATTGTAATTGAGTTTGGACACTCTTTGTTAAATGTATTTAAAACATTATTTTAAACTGCCCAAATCATTCTTTGAAAGCTGTATTCAATGGAACAAGTTTATCATTAGTTTCCAAAAGCAAATCAAACAGTTAAATAATGAAATAAAATGTCCAACAAATACTGTTTTTGTTGGCTCAAAAACCTAATGAGGTAAACATAATTAATGTTTATATTTTTAATACCTGTTATATATACATTACTTCAAGTTGATCCCAAATCTTCCAAAAAGATAAGTATTCCAAGACTTATTAGTAGTCAAGCAGTGATTTATAAACATCTATATTTTTTAAAAGAGGCAAAGTCATATATTTATACACCTAACATCCATATTAATTTTATATACGAGTTATGTTATTGCCATGGCTCAGCAACTGTAATTGCATAATGAATCTGTAAATTTAACATCACTAGTAAATTCCTAGCACAAAAATAAAAATATAAAGAAAAAATTTGAATTTTGAAATTAATGCCACTTTAATCAATGATAATATTTTATAAGCAGAAAGAATAAAGTGAAATTGATTAACTTTACGGGAAGGGGCACCTTTCAACAATTTTTTAGTATCACCTCATTTTTGCATCAGTTACAACAGAATCTTAGGTTTCAACTCAGCTTTGTATCAGAGTTCCTGGTCATAACCAAAAGGCGAAATTATGCATTTCCACTGAAGCTTAAATCTGTTGCCCCACCCATGCGGCACTTTTCAACATGGCGCGGGACACCTTTCAACAAATTACTCACTTCACTCATAATGACTCATTTCACTCATAATGATTCATTTCACTCATAATGACAAATTTCACACAAAATTTTAAAAAAAAATTTATTCAAATATAACAAAATGTACAGAAAAAGACAGTGATCCAATAGAATTTATCTGGTTTTAGGTGAATTTAATTTTTCTAGTTTTTGCGCGCGCATGTGTGTGTGTGTGCTACTTTCAGTTTTCACTAAAATAGCCCAATTATTCCGACAATTCATAAAATCCTTAACCCAGTGAATTCCAGCTATATTATTTTCATTCCAAATACTTGGAGTGCTTGAACCCAGGCATTTTGAATAATCACATTCAAGCTATCATACTTGCTTGTAAGTCAGACCATTGTTCATATTTGAACTTTTAATAATAAAATCACAAAGAATGTTTTCTTGATCTGTGGTAAAAATTTGTCGGCACATATACTTGAAGTTAAGCAGTTAGATGAAGTATTCAATGTTATGCTATCATTAAGACCAACTGTTTTACTTTATTTTAAATCTATAAATTAATGTAGAATAAGGCATTCCATATAAGTCTGCAGCTGTTCTAAGAGACATGCCATCTTGAACTACTTGCATAGCCCTTGAAATCGCTTTTTCTTCTGGCTTATTATGCAAGTTCAAACCATCTTGCCCAAGTCTCAAGGTTATTTAGTTAAATTAATTCTTCCTTAATATGAGGGATACATTTTACCACTGTTGAAATGTGCCTCCTGGTGTTTGTTGAAAGGTGCCCCACGTGCTGCCATTAAGTTTAAAGTGTTATAACTTTCTTTAGAAAAGGAATTTCTAGATGCAAATAGTAATGTTAGATGCAGAAAATCTTAATTAACTCGCTGAATAAATTCAACTTATCTCAATGAATATAGAGTAAGAAAAATTTAGTGACAAACAGAAATTTCAGTTTTTACTTAGCAGGTCACAAAACAAATCTCATTACATAGCAAAGCACGTGGTTTGAGAAATGGAATGAATCCTATTGCCAGATGTTCTCTTCTCGAACTTGATTAGCCACCTATCAGCTGATCAAATAGCATTTTCAGTAGAGAGAAATCCTAACTGTTGAAAGGTGCCCCCCTCTCCCCTACTACAAAATTGAAATTGATTTTGCTATCTGTTTATTTTACATTTTTCGTGCCACCTTGATACAAACTGTTAATACGATTTGTTGAACTAGACAGACTAGTACTAGGTTAAAATAGTCTCAGATAGCAGAAATTTAAATTTAGCTAAATACTTCTTATAAGTAATATACCTTTTACTAGTTGCAGTACCCTTCTTTAATATGAACATTTTTTTTTTCTGAACATGCTGTTCCTTAAAAACAGCACGACTTAAAAATTCCATTATATAGATATTCAATCTTTTTATTTCTCATAAACAAAGAGAAATATTGTAATTGTCAAAAAATTTGATTCAAAGATTTTGATGTATCTCTACATTTTAATTCTCCCTGAATCCAAAAAACACGTTTCTTGGAATTATGTCTGTTACAATAACTCAAAATGTTAGGATTATACATTATTAAAATTTTGTACATAATTTTATTCTCAAATTGTAGATCTAAATCAAATTTTGAACTAAATTTGTCAGTTAGTCTGCTTATTCACGTGTTTGTAAATGCAATAACTCAAAAACGTAACAACTTATATTATTGAAATTGGGTATGTGGTCTTGGAACCAAAATTATAAATCTGTATCAAATTTCAGCTTCAATTGGCAGAAAAGAAGACATAAAAAATACCCAATTGGGTTTCTTTATTATACTATGAAGCTCAAAATGCATGGTATTTTGTCACAATATGAGAGTGGGGCGGGGAGCATTACTGCATGTGTTGTCCTTTTCCTACTTGCCCATATTCTCCCATTCCGAGGGTAATAAAATTCTGAATACTCATGGCGTCCCAGGCTTTGGCCAAGGTCTGCAATGTTCATGTAGGAAGGGGGGGGGGGGGGATGACACCTTTATTAGGGTGAAAAACAAGGAAAGTCTATGGGAGACCACTTCTGCTGTTGTTCTTACCTTCCTGCCTGGACCCTGAGGGTAATAAAAATGTCAGTAACTCAGGGTAGTCAACCCAGTCAATTTTCATGAGCAGGGGATGACACTTTTATTAGAAGATATACAAGAAAGTCTAGTAGAGACCACACATGGTGGTTTTAAAAAATGATGCGATTTCCATTCTCCTGTTAGTCATTTTTACTATATATAATTATTTGCCAATACAGATTTCAAAAAAATTTTGGTTGGAAATATCAACAAAACCTATAATTTTTATGAATTTAATCTTGTTGCTAGGCTGTTCCGTCTCATAATCAACATCTCTGACACTAGTTAAAGAGTTTCATATTAAACTAGGGGGTTACACCCCCTGCTCACTCCGCTCCCCAACCCCCATGAATCACGCTGATTCTTTTGGGATCACTACGTGATCCCATCTCGTTCACTCGCTCGCCATACAGTTATGCATTTCTGCTAGTAATAGGAAATTATTAAAACATTAATTACTGAAAGTAAATTTAAATTATCTGAAATTGCATGAACTCCTAAAATTAATTTTTCATCCTCGACTTCAATTTACTTAAAGTCTACACACCTGCATATCAGTCCAATTTAAAATTAGCTTACCAAATTTTAAAGATCAATAACAATGTTATTTATATTTATTTTTAAATAATTTCTGAGGGCTGCAAAGTATCCTGTTTATATGGAAAATACACAATCGCACTTCAGTTTAAATAGTATATACTTGGTACATGAATCTATAATTCAAATACTTTGTACTAAAAAATTCATATACTTTATACTAGGTACATGGAACTACAATTTGAAAATTACTCATCTTCTTTTATATTTTCAGTTCTAAAAAAAGTACTTGAAAAAGTTCAATTTTTTATGACTCAAACTTTGTTCAATAATTTAACCCTTTGATGATGGCAGCAAGCATAGCGCTATAAGAAGCTGGAATGGCCGTGTGACAGTCATCCTCAAAGGGTTAAACATATTCATTAACACGTCACCAATTCTAATAGATTATCATGCAAATAGGGTAAAAATGGTGACATTCAGTTTGAAAGATGCAACAAGAGGTTATAGATACAATGTTGCATGCAAAATGGAAAGTATTCACTTTTTAGTGGAAAGTAATTAATGCAAGTGATATTTTTTTCTTGTATATACCATATCTGTTCAATGTTGAATAAATTTAATTATAGCAGAATAATATCCTTTTTGTGCAATATATCTATTATGAGTGCATTTTTTTAAACCTAGTGAAAATTATCCAAATTAAAGCGTAAATAATTACCACCCTTTTCATTTGACTTCTGTATTTAATAGCAGGTAAAAGGGATGAACATAAGGGGAAGAATCATCATCAATATAAAAAATTCGATCCTCTCTTAATCTCATTTATGACTTTTAAGAACATAAACATTATATGTATAGTCTTATAATTTATATTCTAAAACAGCCTATAATAATTAATATATATGGAGGATTAGAGAAAACAATTAAATCCCATGAAAATTCTTTTAAATAAATCATTATTGCAAGCGTTTTGTACTGAAACTTGATGTTTCAACTTGTTCAGAGCAAAAGTTAATTGAAAATAATTCTAGAAAACCAATGCACTAAAATATATGAATAAGCCTTTTTTTTTTTTTTTTTTTTTTTTTACACATCTTCAAAATCAAGGACTGCATGTAAGAAGACCACTTACGTGTGTCCTCTTAATCAAAACACAGAAGTGTAGAAAAATTTCAAAAAAGCGACCATGATTTTTTTTAATATTTGATGTCAATAGGACAAGAGACAGTGTAGAAGCAATAATGAATAACAATAGAATTTTAACTGAAAACTTGAAATATATTGAGATAAAATCAAAAATTTTATCTAATTTATCCTGAATATCCATAAGTCAATCTCAATTGAACACTAAAGAAATTCACAATTAATAACTATTTTATGCTTTTTGGAGCAGATCTTTTATAAATCTTTATATTAAAGCTTTTAAGATCAAGCCTTGCCATTTTAATAATTCAATCACAATGTAACAATAATTCAAACAGAATAAAAACTAAATTTTTAAATCAAAATTAATTTTATTTTTGACCTTCTAAAGAGATAATAATCAAAAGTAGCTATCAATACACAATTGATTAAAATTTTAAACAGTTGAAATAAATAAAAATAAGTCACTGATATTTAACCCCCACCTAGATATAAGTTTCAAGTCTAAGCAGCGAAATTAACTCTCCATACTGAAAGGTCCGAAGCGTAATGTGCAACCAACCTACGGTTCGAGAACATGCCACTCTCTCTGTAAAAATTTCCACCTTGGGGGAAAGGGATATTTCCTAGAACTGTTAGGGAAAGTCCAAATATAAATTCGCTGCAATCCTCAAAACTGGCCATTAGCATTTCAACCCTGAACCAATTTCTTTCAAATAAAACCCCTTAAGATTGCCAGCTCTCATTGTGGTTTTTGAGGGGGGGTGAGGGTGCTCAGAGTATCCTACGAAGAATCAGAGGGTTAAAGCCCCACTTACAAGAGAGTACTGTTTGTTTGAAAACCCAGAGGGATTCCAAAGGTCATGCATGACCCTTCTTGAACTATTTTACTCTGCAGAGGGTGATAAGTGGCAAGGAGAAACACAAGTGCATTTGAGGAGAAACACAAGTGCATTCCCTGAGTATTTTCAGTGACCTTCACATTTCAGGTTGAGGAGAAAATGGGGCGGAGATTAAGAGATTATCAGCAGTCCCTTAAAAATTCAAGGACTCTGAAGGGCCTCATCCTTTTTTCAATGACTTTCAAGAACCTAATTTCATCAAAAAATTTTCAAGGACCGTGGGAACCCTGTCTATTAGCATCTATCCTTTTACATATTCTAGCTTTTAGACAACACCTGTTTGTATTTTGCTTCTGATACGCATATCCGTTTTTTCTACAATCAACTCAATCATATTATCATAACCAAAAAGGTTGAAAATATGTTACCATTTTATCATATGATTAAAAAATTATTTTATAATTATATATTTTCAGATGCAAGTTCTTCATCAGAAAATTTTCATCATCTGATAAGAAATAATATGTAATGACATTTTAGTGGGGAAGTTCAGCATTTTTTAAAAACACGTGAAAGCACTACGTATTTGTAGAAAAAAATCATTCTAATTTCAAATATGCAAGTGAAATTTTACATAAAAATTTATTTATTTAAATATTGAGGGTGAAAGATGCACTGAAATAGCAGGAACGATGATGAAATCTGAAGCGCAATCTCATTGCTGAGTAGATTTTGACATCATCATTGCCCTTCTTCGCATCGCACACTTCCGTTTCACGACTTTTGTGGCATGTTTTGATTTCAGGCGTTTTTAGCCTTACATTTTAGAAGTGGAGTTTTATACTTTTTTTTACTATCTCATGTTTAATTTCATAATAGATATTGGTTTCGTACAAGGGAAATCGGATAATTTGCCAAGGATTGATTCCACAATGCATTTCAAGAAAAACTCGGATTTTGTGATGGCTGAGATACGAGGAATAAAAGCACAACTGTAAGATTTCTACTTTTTTGTCTTATGATTTCTTTCCCCCCCCCAATTTTAAGATTCCCATTTATTAGAAATTTAATATTATAAGTGAAATAGAGGGAAAAAATGGAAAAGGTCAACATTAATCGTGACTTAATGTCCATTTAACTATTACTCTATCTTCCAAAAAATGACATTTAGATATTTAAATATTCGCAACTCTTGCTAAATTAAGTACTCTCACTGAATTGTATTTCACTGGCATATTGTTTCCAAACTGTGTTTGGTAAATATTATGCAGTTTGGAATTTAAAATACTAGGATGTTTTATAATGTGCAACTTAATGGACACAGCCGCAGATGTAATACCAAGGTATTTATAATTAAGAGTTCATACCCAAAATTCAGAAATAAAACTTTCTGGCTCAACTATAAAGAAAAATCAGTAGTAATATAGACAGTTAACTGCATTTTAATTAGTTTTCACAATTAACTGACATCTCCCCACCACCACCACTATAGAAAGTATTAAATGTCTAAATAACCAGGGGGAGTGGTCTCCCCTAAACTTTCTTCTATACTCCTTAACACTTGCAGGGAAAAAATAAGCAGAGTGCCTTGCACAAGAAAGAGTGAAAAAAATAAAAACCTGCTTTCGCATGATCTGTTCCTTTGATGATATTTCCTTTATACCAGTATTAATTTTAAGATACTAGGTGATAGTAATTAAAATAAAATCCGTTTAAAATAAATTATATAAAGAAACCTAAATAATTTAAAATAATATTCAAACAAGACCAAATGCGACTGATCTAGGATTGATTTTTTGAAGACTGATTTTGATTTGAATATATTCATTGAATCTAAATGAATCAAAATAATTGATTTTGCATCAAAAATTAATTCTGCGAATTATTTCCCTGCACTATAAATGAAAATGAATTTCATCATAAAAAAAAGTCATGAATTTAAACTTATTCTAATATCTATTAAAATAATTTATGCAGTAAAATAAAACCTCTCAAAGGGTTAAAATATAAATTACATGTAATCAAAAAGTGGGGGGAATAGAGGGAAAAAACTAATTAAATTTAACTATTTGCTTTAAAATATTTATTTCTTCTTGCCGCTAACCTCACCTTATACTTCTCAAAACAAATATTTAATTCAAAGTTGTTTTTTACAGTGGTTTCTGATATTGGTACGGGGAACACTGGTTTCTTAAAATATAAATTTCATGTAATCAAAGAAAAGAAGGATAATACATGGAAAAATTACTACTACTTATCACCATTTACTTTATAAATAACTATTTATTTTTAGCCGCTAATCTCATCTTATACTTATATTTAAAACAAAACAGATATCGAATTCAAGGCTATTTTTTACTGTGCTTTGTGATATACAATTTTGAATATATATTAATTACTCACATAAAAATTATCTGCACAGACATGACAAATGCTGCTTTCTGATAATTTCGGATATCTCTTCACGCCACTTTCTGCGAAGCACATCATTTTTTGGCACATTGATAAATAATGTATCGGATGCAGTTATAGTTGTATTAAGACATTTAGGAACAATACAATACTTGTATTTTCCCAACATTATTTTATCTGATGTGATAGTCGGAAAATATAGAAAAAAAAGCAAAACTTCTATGGTGAGTGAACGGGAAATAAGTGTAAGCTCACTGCTGTTTGGGCAACGACGATGTCGGACCCGTTTCATGCTAGAATAGATCGGTTTTCCTGCCAAGTCTCAGAGGCGAACTTTGATTGCAAATTTTTTAAAATCAAAATGGTGTAGAATTTTTAAAAAATGTTATTGTTCATTTTGAAGCATTCTAAATCGATTAAAAAGATACTGAACTACCCCATTTAAACTTTTCTAGGTTTTTGAATTTTGCCTTTATGAAACTGAGAATTTATTCCAGAAATTCAGCAAAATTTTAAGCTTTTATTACTTGTTGTACATACATATGGGGTCATTATAATTAAATTTCACCTATTCAGAAGGCTCTAAAGCCTGTTCTACAGTTCTAAACAAAATAATTTCATTAAGAATGTGGAACAACTGATGCACTCAGCTACTGAACTCTGAAACCAGGGTGGGGAAAGAAAAAAAATGAAAAAAGTTAAAATTTTTGTTAACAGATGGCACTTCACTAATATCTGAGGGATTTAAAAAGATTCTTTTTATTACTGAAACAAAACTGAACAGTTCATTTGAGCTTTTTTTTTTTTAAGTTTAATTAAAAATGCTGTCGAAATTAGTTCTGAATGAAAGATCTTTTTCGTTCAAAATACTGTTTCAATGCAAGAAAGTGCACCACCTCACACTACTTTTTTTTGGAAAATTCTATTCTATCTTTCCTTCTCTTTTTTTTTTAATGAAAACAAGGAAAAATAGTACGAGGTGGTGCACTTTCATGCATAAAAAAGGAATTTTGAACAAAAAAGGATTTTGCATTCAGAACTGAATTTTGGCAGCATTTTTAATTAAACTAAAAAAAAAAACTCAAAAGAACTATTCAATTTTGCTTAGGTAATAAAAAAATCTGCAAATATCACCTCAAATATTGGTGCAGCACCTAAAGACAAAAATTTTAACTTTTTTTCAGTTTTCATAGAACACATCACTTGTACTACATATTACTGAAATTTTTTTCATTTGTATCCTTAGGGCCTTCTCAATAGGTGAACTTTAATTATAACAACCCTGTTGCTAGAAAATTATTATGCTTTCTGCGACAAACTTCATTAATACCAAAATCTTTTTACAAGAATGTTCTTTGAAGTAAGAATTTGAAAATGGACAAATCTAAGAGTAATTCATAAATAAAATATTTAGTTTAACAAATTCAGCTGTATACAGTATTTAAATAAAACATATATACACACACAAAAACCATTATAACACAATATTCCTCTTAAATATGATGCAAGTTAATGCACTGCTTTTATTTTGTACTAGATAATTGTGCCATTAATCATTTGGAGCAAGGTAAACATTCAGCGTCATTATTCACACGATTTACAACTTCAGAGGTAACAAATTTTCCTAGCTTTTTGTTTCTATGAATGTTTGTAAAATGCAGAGACTAATTTGTTCCATATTTTAGATTTAACTCTGCTTTTAAACAATTCCTAGTATTTTTATAACCAGAAGGTGGTCCATTTATTTTAATAAAAGTTCTCTTATCATTTGTTCCTATATCATCTTCATTTCCATCTTTGGATCTCAATCTCTGCTTATTTACCTGGTCAATGACAGAACCCCATATTTCGCATATCGCTTCAGAAATTGGCACAGTAAGTGCTGAAGCAAAAAAATTCATGAATGATGGTATTTTACTACTTAGTTCATAGAAAGCTGTTTTGTAAAGCAACTTTTGTGAACAGATATTACCATCCCAAATGTAGTTGTATAATTTTGAATACACCCATTCATTAAAAATGGCAAATTCAAACCAAAGAGTGCATCTTTGTCTTTTGTAATAAATGAAATTTCATCTAAAATTAATTGAAACCTAATTCATTTAACCTACCTATTACTGCTACTACCTATTCTACCTTTTACTGTGTTAGCTTGGTGTATATTTGCAGTAGTTTGTGGATACAATAAAAAATCATTGTTAAATAAAAAGTTTAACCCTCTAGGTGTCCATTTATTTTGATTAATAGTTTTAAGACTTTAAAAATTAGCTTTTAAAGTGAGTAATTAGATCTCTATTGCATTAAATGAAGTATCTGAAATCTTAAGGATGTTTTATCCATGGTAGTTTAAGAAATTATGTATACAACCATGAATTATTTGCTTTTTGAATTGAACATACAAAACGGAAAAATACAGCTCAAACACTTAGAGGGTTAAATGTTTTACCACTCCAAAAGCAGTCCCTTTCCTCTTGCATTCATTTTCAAAGAAATATGAATCTGGTTACTTAATAAGAGATACTTAGCTAAATCACTTACATTATTTTTCAGACATGCAGTTTTGTCGATTTAATTGCGCAAGGGTCAACTTCCCTCTTTCCCTTTTATCTGAACCAGAATGTTTGAAAATGATTCATCGCCTGCAGAAAACCAAACTAGTTCTGCAGAACGATCTCGGCACTTTTGCGCAATTATGCAATTCTCCCAAAAATATAATTTGTTTCCAAAATGAAAGTCTTTCGGCAGGAAACTTCTGCCATTGTGCAACATTGTCGCCGTGATTCTGCCACGGCTAGCTTCTTTATCAATAGTTATACCAACCTACACTATTATTGCTTCCCTCAGTCAAAAAAAATCCCATATGTTTTTAAAAATTTGTCTTCTCTTTCTTATGACATATTTTAAAACCACCTTCTCAACTACTCACTACCATGAACCAAGAAAATAATATACAAAACATTCTTAAAAGTGAGGTGTACACAATCTGTGTCAAGGAAAAGACAGTAGTTGAATCAATCTCAATTTATTCATTCATAGAGGATAATGCAAGTTATTTTTCAAAAGGTAAAAGAATCATTTTAACGAATATCCATGACCAGAATTGAAGAGGTAACGTGCAAAGCGGCGAGCTGTTACAGTCAGTTTAAATGTTGGAAATAAAAAGGGAAGTTAACAATGTGCAGAGAGATTATATACTGTGAAAAGGGGACTTCCCGGAAAGACTTGTGACAGGGAGTTAAAAGTAGAAGTAATTAAAACAGAATTTTTAGAAATGCACCATTTCTAAAAAATATATTTATGAAATATATACTCAACTATTTTGAAAGTTTCAAAAATAATTAAAGAAGGTTAAAAATTTAAATCATTACATAGATATATATCAGACTTGCTTCCATATAGAGCAAAAGTTTTTCATAAGTTAGAACAGGAATGAATCGTGTATCCCAAGAAGAAAATAAGAATATGGATGGAAAATAAACTAAAAGGATTGTGGAAGCCATAAAACACATGCACATCTCAATTAAGAATACATAAAAATGCACCATTTCAAAAAAATATATTTATGAAATACAATACTCAACTACTTTGAAAGTTTCAAAAATGTTTATCCTCACTAACCCGATTTTTGAAATGTACTGCCATGCTTAACATATAAATAACAAACACAAAAAAGCCAAGATTCATCATGATTACCTAGGCATTTGCAAAAATATATAGCATCTCTACCTAATTCTAGAGATCTAGAGGAATCCAATTTTAAGGAAACAAACATTTTACATCCAAAACATATTCAAACATTCCAGTTAAGTAACCTCAGAATTATGATCCAATAATGAAAGACATTTTCTTTTCTAAAATTAATAAAATTTAGATTTACCTCTTTATACTAAAATCGTGGATTAAAATTTTAATCTTGATTCAACAAGTCTTCATCACAGTTGTGTTGATTTAGATTTGACAAATATAGAAGAATAATTATCTATATGTGATATTAGTTGCATCAAAATTTAGCTAGTTATAAATAAAAATATTTTAACTTCCCCTCAGGAGGCACAGCACTTCTGCTAGGATTAGTCAATTCCTTTAATCTTACATAATGAAAAGCATTTAAGAAATTCTCACAATTGTTTTGTCATATTACGAATAAAAAACACTACATTTCCATTTTTGATCTGAACTCAGTAATTTTTCTTATGTAATAGGAAAAGTAATTGCTTATAATTCATTAACTCAAGACACAACAAATGAATAACTGATAGAGAGAGGTTGATCTCTACTAAGAGATGCACTGTGGTTATGTGTTTTAAATTAAAGTTACATGTGTTTATGTGTTTTAAATTAAAGAAATAATAGATAAGCCAAACTGTCACTCTGCAAACATAAGCTGTGCATATGAGTCACTTCACTCTAATTCCTTACCATCTGCCATATAAATATATATCTCAGGTTTACATCTTCAAATATATATGTATTTTTTTAAAAAATTATATAAAGTGACAACTTTTTTTAAGCAAAAAAAAAGTTATCTAAAACAGAATAATTAACAAAAATCAATAAGAAGAGATTTTATTCTAAAACTGGCCGCTTAAAAATCATGAATGAGCGCACGAAGATAAGGATCTTTCGGCACGAAGACTCAGCGAAAAGTCGTCCATTAAAATTTGACAAACAATGGTTGTTAAACTTCGCGAGATTATTAAGAAACATACAGCAAAAAAATGAGCAGAAAAATATTTACACATTAAAAAAATAGAAATTTTCCATAAAAAAAATATCCTCAGTAAAAATTATTACATATCGTACTAATAAGAGGAATAGAAACAGACTGCATATTGTAAACCAATATTAAAATATATATAATGAAAACAGCAGATAGAAATTAGCTTTTGAAGAGTTGTGAAGCAAAATATTTCTGTCACTCTATGTTGAATAATTAGAAACCTGAATTACAAAAACTAACTGAAACTAATCCAAACCATTGAGGATAAACAGAAATCACTTACCGTCTGAGAAGGATCAACTTCCACAGTAAATAAATCTTCTTGTAGGGTTTTCAATGTTATAAGCATGGCTTAAAATCTAAGAAATCTACAGAGATCACAAAAGGAAATATTTGTTTAAACTAAGAAAATCCACGAACAACTACAGACAATAGGCAAGTCTAAAAAAATAATAAGTCTACGGTAAACTAGATTCATCAGTTTCTGAAAACCTTAGTGTTCAGTAAGATTACACTGTTCGATTGCGCATGCCCAGCAGCAATACACTCATGAAAATTTTACATCAAAACAACAACTGCGGGCCTATTTTTTGTCTAGATTTTTTATACTTTCCTTTCAGTAATCTATTTATGACATTGAAACTTTTCTATTACAATAAAATACACCTTTCAAATCATAAAAACGATAGTTTTAGTCTCTCAAATACTTCAGTAATATTTCATCAAAAATAATTAACAAGTGAAAAAAGGTTAACAAATCAATGAAAATTTTGAAAAAAAATGAGTGAAAATTATTGCTATTAGAATATGTCAAAAATATAATTATTTTACATTATAATGCTTTATTAATATATGACATGGCCATGCTCGATCTCTCTTGGGCATGCGCAACCGTGCAATGAAACATAGGCTGAAAAACTTGTTCTGAAAACTGTTCTTAAACAAATCAATGTAGTTGCCAACTCATTCGCTTATCAAGAAAATTAAGCAATATAAATGCAAATAAATATCAAAATATTGTGTCTCAATATTATTGTTTGCATTTAAGCATTTGTCCATTCAAATTCTGTTTCACATAATTAATGGAGGCTTGAGATCTATTATCAAATTTAAAAAATTAAGATTTGAATGTTTCTTTTGCATTCATTTTGAATATTATTTGTTTTTGTTAATTTCCTATCGCATCGTGCGTACAAGCTGCTTCATCCACGACTTTCTCAATAACAAATATTTTGTTAAGGTTATTTTAAAATATCTGTACTAAATAGCTGTTATTTCGATCACACTTTTAGTTTTCAAGAAGTCTTATGGACTAGTTTTCTGTTTTGTTTAATTACATTAAAAACCTTGACTTTATTTGCAAGGCTTTTGGACTTCCGCTTTAAAGTTTCCATTGACTTAGCATTACACAGGACTTGCGTAGTCACCGCATTTTAATGTAAATAAACAAAGCAGCAAACTTGTGCATTAAGTGTACTTAAAGTGAATGGGAAAAAAATTGACACTTTCTTTTATTATGGACGAGTTTTCTGTTTTGTTTATTTATATTAAAATGCCGTACCTATGTCATTCCGGTGTAATGCCAAGTCAATGAAACTTTCAAAGCGGAAGTTCAGGTTTATAATGTTAATAAACAAACTAGAAAACTCATCTATGTTCATGGACAAGTTTTCTGTTTTGTTAATTTCAGTCAATGTAGAAGTTCCGTGAACAGAACCGATTTCCGTTGTAATGCTTCGTCAAAGGTAAACCGGAAGTGGATCTTCGGCACAGAAATTCTGCGTACCCAAAATAAACAATAAAGAAAGCTCGTCCATAAAGGTCGTAGTACCAGCGTACAATAACTATATGAACCGAATCATTGGTGTTACCGCCCTGTTGCTACTTTAGAAGTTTCCAATAGTTTTACATGTGAGGTTTTGATTGATTGCGGCGATTTCGTAATTCGAAGAGGAAGATGAATAATTACTTTCTTCCCTATTCAAACCCTTCCCCGCTTACCCCCAAAGCATTTTTATGAAAGAGGGTCTCTTCCCTCCCCCCTCCCTTTTTTTTTTCTTTTATCGGCAACCCATGGCCTTTTTGTCTACCTTAGGGTAGGGATGACGAATATTTGACGAACTGTTATTTTCTACGCAATATTAAAAAATCACAAATACCAGTGATGAATACTACTGTCAAAAAGGTGTGATACAGTCATTTGTATAAAATGTACGCAAAGCGCTTTTTTTAATTTAATTTCTTTTCTTAATTTAATTTTGCGAGATTTTGTTTTTAGTTCTATATACTGTCAATAGATAGCGCCATGAAAAGCATGAACTACCTTCCCCACACAGGGGGGTCATCACTACAACCCACCCCGGGGAAACAGAGGGGCCTATTCTGGTACCCCCGGTTGGGTTGGGAGTTGGGTTTGGTTCTGTTGTTAACGTGCGGAACCCAACCCAACCGGGGGTACCAGAATAGACCCCAGAGTCTTCACCGGTGACCTTCCAGATAAGCAGGTCACGCTTCACCGAGCGTATAACCATACCCCAACTCGTCTGGTATCACATTTCGCACTCCCCCCCCCCACACACACATCGCGGTTTAAGACGTCTTTCTGTGAATCGTCCCTACTGTTGTGATATGCGTTCTCGAATGATAACTTTGCTTTTGTAATTCAAAGCTTCGTCGGGAAATCAAAGGAGCAAGTATTCGTTTTTCTCTTTGATTGACAGAATCGCGGTAATTGTATAAAAAAAGAATAGTCGCGGTAAACATCCCATACCGTGATCGCAACGAAAACCGCGACTGTGATATCGTAGGATGGCTTCTGTGGTTGATTAATATTGATTGTGATTGTGACCCGTGAACTCAAGTTCCAACATCTCTTTCTACAAGAATTTTTGCTGGCGCCATCTGTTGACAATACAAAGAACTAAACATTAAAACTTAATAGAAAGTATTAAACAATAAGTAGAAGTAATAACAGTTTTTTTATTTGAATTTTTTAGAGCACTTTACTTATACTTAATAAGACTTTTTGAAAATTAAAAGTGTGATTGAAATAACAGTTATTTGGAATAGATATTTAAAATTAGCAATAGCTAAACTATTTGTTACTCAAAAAATCGTGGATTATACATCCCTACCTTAGGGGATCGCTCTTTTGCGGTTTTGCATCTACTGAACCCCAAAAATGTGTCCGCATGGTGTATATAGTTATCTTCCCACTTAGAAAACAAGTTTCGCTAATTTTCTTTGAGCGAAAGTTAGAATAAACTTTAGCATCGTATAAAAAACAAACTGATTTATTTCTTCTGTGTTGGTACATTAAACTAAAAATGATTGATTTTATACCGAAAATTATGGACATTATAAATACAATGCCTTTTTTGTATATACTCCGGCTATTTGAAAAATCTCAAAAGAGTTGAAGCTATGAATTAATTTCTTTGAAATTTTGACCACTACAATGTGAATTTTTTGATAGTACCTTTTTTAATAAGATAATAGTTCTAGTTCACTTCTATAGTTTTGATACCCAAATCAGTATCTTGTGTTTTTGATAGGATTCGAGGTGATGGCAAAAATGCATTTTCTTTTCGAAAGTATTCATTTCCCGTTTAATATACCGCAGAAAATAATGCCACGACGACGCAATGAATTACTGAATAGGGTTTAAAGTAGCTTTATTCACTTGAAGCAACACAACACAGAACGGAGAAGTTGCCAGTAACTTGTGGGATTCAGTATTTATACACTTACGGAATATTCCAGAATCATCCAGCTGGAATTTTAAAGATAAATCTAGAATTGCCTAGAACATAAATAAACAAATTAATAATAAACAACTTAATAATGAATGAATATACCAGTCCTTGAATTAAACGACCATGGGCGGAACTCGAACAATGGATTAACAGCCCAGTACTCTACCAACTGAGCCAACCCAGATTACAAAGATGGTTGCCATTTCACTTTCCATAGGCTGTCCGTGAAAGAATTTTCACGCAAACCTTTTCGGAAACCATTGCCGCAAGATTTAAATAGGGAAGCTTTTTATGAACTACCTCACCGACAAGGTTTGAACGACAATTCCGGAAAAGCATTTCCGCGCAAACCATTTCGGAAACCATTCTTGCAAAATTGACGTAGGAAAGCTTTTTATGAACCACCTGTTCCATTGTGTGTAGGTATAGTGGTTAGTGCGCTCGACTTTTAACTCTATGAACGCGGGTTTGATCCCCGGCTCGGAGGAATTTGAAGTTTTGTCACAATCTACAACGAAATCGTACAAGTAAGTTCAATTAAAAGTTAGATGAATCAAAGTGGTTGAAATTAATAATTAAGCTTTGATTAATTAAGATTCCTAATTGATCTAATTAACTAACATTCCAGATAACTCTAAGATGACGTCAGAAAAAGGGAGATAAAAAAAAGGGGGTTGCACCTCTCTGTAGGGGTACGGATTTGAAGAGGGGGTGAAAAAAGGGGGTGGACACTTCTGTAGGAGTACGACTTCGGAGTGGGGAGCGAGGCCGTGCGCAAAAACCCCAACGCCACCCCTTCCCCCCCGGGCGGGGGGGGGGGGGCAAGGGGTTCTATTTTGTCCGCCGAAGGAGGGCTCTTGACCACTTTTTGAAAGGCCTGAAACAAGTTTGCAATAAAATCTTGGGGAAATCTTACTAAAAACCTTACAGAAAATCTTGTTTCTTGCTGACCAGCGAACCTTTCCGCTACCTTGCCGAAAGGTTCAACCCTTGTCATGGAAACCTTTGTGAAAACTTTTTACCCTTGCCGACGACAAGGCTTCCAAAACCTTTTATACAAGCTTTCTTTGCTACCTGGGAAGGTGATCGCTGGCTAGGCTGCTTTGTGCGGAATTGCTCCCCTCTTTAAATGACTGCGCCTCGCTGTCATACAGTGTTGAATTAATAGCTTTCATTCTGTAACGTGTTATGGGTCCTTTGTAAACTTCTTGCTTCTCAGGAGCAGTGGCAGCGAGGGAGGGGGCAGTCGCCCTCCTACTTTTTTAGGGAAAAATTAAATTTTTATTTCATATTAACCGCCCAAAACTAGGAATTACAAAAAGCAATAGTGTTCGGAAAAACTAGCTAATTTTTAAAATAAATTTTAAAATTTTCTTATCTAATCCCCATACTCTTGGGTCTTTTAGATTTCTGTAAATTTTTTCCACCCAATCACCGCCATTGCTCAGGAGGAATGTCATCACGGTATGGTTTTATACTTTTATATGTACTACATGGACAATATCTCTTGGTTTTCTTCTTCGGGACGCAGGATCAAAATCATGCACAACATATGTCACATCTGATAAACGGCGTAACATTTGATATGGTCCAAAACGCCTTCTTATAGTCGAGTCAACGAAGGTCCAAAATGGGGGTAAAAAAACATTAAATCATGTAGTTTTGAAAATTGGTACACGTGTTCGTGAGGGGCTTATGATGAACATACTAAAAATCCGCGGTCCTGGAGGATGAGCTCGCGTCGCCATCTTGGATTTCATCCCCCTTTTTTAGTTTTTCCTAAATATCTCGAAAACTATTCATTTTCAAATTACAAGTGATTCAACAAATTGAAAAGCGTAAAATTCCCTACAAATACATACTTTTATTTTTCTTCCAACCAGGGCCGTACCGAGGGGGTGGCGAGATTGGCCACCGCCAATGGCGCAGGCAGAACGGGGGCGCAAAAATGACCATTTAAAAAACTTAGTTTAAGAGTTAGATTGGTACGATCTGCTGTGCAAATAAAAAAGAATGTGAGAATAAGTCTTCAGTGGCTCACTAAACATTACGGGATAAGAGGGGAGGGAGGGCGAAAAATTCACGTTATTTGACTATTAAAAGCTCAAAGGAAAAGGGGAATCGCGCTTTTTATTAAACTTTTGTGTTTGAGGTCTTATGTTATCTTGTTTACTATATTGTAGGAGGGATGAAGGGGCCTCGTCCTTATTGAACGAGTGGTCCTTTGGTGTTTCTTTAATGGCAAATAATAAGAAGGAAATGTTGCATTTCTGTTTTTGTTTCATTTGAGAGTCGGCGCATAAAGAAATACTTGTCCATTTTCATTCTTTTCTAAGGAGATAAATTAGTTTTCAAGAGGTGAGCTCAAATTATTTTTGTATTTTTAAATTGCTTTTGTTATATTAAATACTAGCCATTTTCTACTGCCAGCTGATTCGCCCATTTTATTAATTATATATTATTTATGCCCCCAACCAATTTTAAAAACATCTACTTATTTAATTTTTCGCAAGCTAATTTGAACTAAATTTTAAGGCAGTATGTTTTGCATCTGATAAAATTAATGAATTTGATTTTTACATTCAATTGTTAAAAAAGTTTTAGGTAGAATGTCTCTTTAATATCATTAAATTCAATGAAAATTAATTTTTATTTCAATCATGCATAATTCAGATTTAAATTATACTTATTGCACTTTATTTATCTGACTACCCAGGTAGCACAAGATATTGTCTTATATCATAAAATTCGAGAAAGTAATATTGTACAATATTTTTCCCCATATTGAAACAGTGTAAAACGTAAGACTTTTTCAATACTGTACAATGTTTTTTTCATAATATTGGATAATGTCATATAATACTGTATAATATTATACCATATTAAATAATATTGTACTATACTGAATAATATTATATAATATTGTATAATGTCATATAATACTGTATAATATTATACCATATTAAATAATATTGTACTATACTGAATAATATTATATAATATAACATTATAGTGAATATTTTAAAAATACATTTTAGAAGGATGGAAATATACTAATCACTTAATTCCGAACTGCTAAACTTCTGGATAACACTTCGTTATTTTTGAACACATCTACTTACAGCAAGCTTTGAACCCGGGACCTTCTGCAACCAAACCGTACCCCTAGACCAGCGAGACATACATCAGCGCGTGTAAATGATGATAATAAAATGTAGTTACAAAGTTCGGATCTCTACGAAATTTCATGTTCATTGACAATTAATCTGAATAGTTTTCTTAATTAGATCATCTTTTATCGTTGCAATTTCGAGTTCAAAATGAAATTAGAAGTCAAAGAGGAAGCAATTTTAGCTCTTATATCTAAGTTTGCTAATTTAATAAATTAAGGCAATAAGGTTTAAAAGTAATTATAATAATATGTTTGAAAGGTTTAAAAATAATTTTGAAATTTATTTATTCCTGTTTCAATGTATTACAAGACGCCTTTAACATTTATAATAACAGTATTGATTGAAAATCAAATACAAGATTCGCAACAATAAATCACGTGCATATTTTTACGATGAGAATAACACTCAAATTTTTTTCACAGAACAAATAGATAATCCAAATGTGAGAGCTGTTTTATGGTTAACTTCATTATCTGAATCCGGCCCGCCTTCTATATACAGTAAAACAAAATTATTGTGTAAACATTATTATTCAAATGAATATTTTGTAAAATACCTTTTCATATTATTCAATGCTGATTAATATAGTGTTACGGTATCAATGTGCTGCCATCTGTCGATCGTAAGAATAACTTCACCTCAAAATATTGAACATTGCTGATTAATGTAAAACTCATAATATCTTTTTCGCTGTATTGAATAGTATCATATAATATTCAGCATCTTAAAGAATAATTGTTCCAGTGGAGTTTTTTGAAATAAAACATCCAATCGAGTGATATCCTGAGTTAAAATGAAGATTTTTATAAAAAAAACATTGTTTTTATATTATTTGTAAAAAATTAGTTTCTCGGAAATACTGATACATACAATATAATACTTTGTTACGGTATTCAGTGTTCCTCGGTGTTCATAATATTGTATAACATTGTGCAAATATTATATAATATTTCTGTGCTACTGGGATATAACTTGAATATTTTACCTAAGCATTACAAATAAATAGATGGTATGGTTTCCATTGAAGAATATCTGCCCTAAATGAAAAAATGAATTTTAGATCATAGCTAAAAAGTAAATCTATCAAAATAATATAGTAAACTATTTTAAAAAAAATGTATTTGAAGTTGCACAGAATTAACAAAAAATTAGACTAAAAAAACTGGAAAAGCAACGAAAATGTAAGCATTTCATTACAACAAAAGAAGGTTTTATATTGTAATAATTAAAAAAAATTTTCCTATCACGTTTTTTAACATAAGAGAAACATTAAATTAAAGATTTGATGAATCAGTGAAATTGGTTTGACTTTCAATACAGCATTTCTATAAATTATACATAAAAATTTTTAAAAAACTGTCAAGTTTACGAAAAAATTACACGACAATTAGACTGTTATCATTTGAAAGATTTTTTTTTTTTGAAATATAAGACGAATTATTATATTTAATTATTAAGACGAATTATTATTTATTAGACGAGAAATTATTTTTAAATGATAATATTTCCGACTATTATCGCTGAACCTCCCCAAATTCTTTAAGTTTTATTTAATTAAATTTTTTAAAATCTCACTGAGGTATACTTTGCCACCCTTCATAGTAGGTTTGACCAAATTTGGCAACTCTAGGCTCAACGGTCTGTCTTGTAGAACGACAACAGACAGTCACCTATGCATATAAAAGCATGATTACAAGCAAAATATAAAAAGAATATTATAGTATTTCGTGTTAGATTTCATTACATAAAAATCTAATGTAGCTATTCTATACCAAATTCATGATCTCCTTGATTTTACTTACCTTGATAATTAACTATAAAATGTTACTTTACAATAATGTATACAAAGATGAATGTTATATGTCTTTTTAAAAAAATTGTCATTTTTGCTTGATATTGATGAAATTTGGCGCATATACACTTCAAAACAAGAGTAGAATCACTATCAACTTTTCAAAGCTCAAAGGATAATTAAAATTTCAATTAATAAAAAAGTAGGCAAAATTTTGCACCTTTTTCGCCGTATTTTTCAAAATTATCATCTAAAAAATGACCTTTCACATCATTTTAAAATTTTAAAAATATATCATTTTAATGATACGAATTTAATAACTGTACAATTTTTTTCTTTAATTTAAGGAAATTTAAAAAATGTATGATTTGCAACAATACTTTTCAATTTTAAAATGACAAACTAATTTCCTTATTTAATCGCATTATCACTAATTTCCTTATTTTTATATAATTGCATATTTAATCATATGATCCCAGCATGGAGAAGTCCACGGATGAGAAGCTTCCAGATAAGTAAGCAGGTTTTCGCTCCCTTGGTGGTGTGATTCTTAGGGCCCATCTCCGATGACAGGTCGTACCCCGGTAAAATGGGGGGTCGCCGCATGAGCCGAATGTAATGGGGGCTGTTACGCGGGGACCACCGTGCCTTATGAAGTCGTAGTGACCGGTCATTCAATGTAGACCCGGGTGCCAAGGTAGGGCGTAGTAATGTCTGTTTGTTGCATTTAATCACATGATCTTTAGCCATTGTTAACATTATGGTGAACAAAATTTGCTCTCTTTGATGCATTTAACTACTCTAGCTCCAAAGTAGATTTTCACTTACCAGCAGTTTTTTCTTATACACTTTTTGAAATATATTTTTTAACTCAAGCTCATTAAATAAAGTGATTTTTTTTTTTAATTTAGTAAGTTTTATAGAATGAAATATTTTCTTTTTCGCCTCTAATGATAATATTTCTCTCTTCATTTACAATGAGATGATTGACATATGCATTTTGTTTTTTCTTTTGTTATCGAATTACAGATTCTTAGTTTCATTTTAATTTCGCAATTACTGTAATTCAGGTTTCTTTTTTTTTGACATCTTGACTAAGGAAAAACAAAAATTGAAAATCAACTTTTATTATCTTCACAACATTTATTATTTGGAAAATTCTGGTAGCTATTTTTTTATAAATGATATTTTCAATATTTTTCTTGAAACTGTTTTTGGAAATTTAGTTTCTACTTCAAGATCATTTCTTTTAGTTTTTCAAATGATCATATTATTCTTTCATTCGATACGTAATAAGACGTTTAGATATTTTACAACTTTCCCATCTGTTAATTTTTCGCTGTTCAGTTTGGCCTTGCGCAGAAGTTTAGCTCAATATAATTAACACTAAAATGTTTTATTTCGAAAACAAGGAGAAAAAAAGGTAAATTAATTTCGCATAAATTTCAATTTTCATTAAATTCACATTTTTCAATCTTATCAAACAATAAAGGTCAAATTTTAAATAGTTATGTACTCCGTATTAATTCTTTAACAGCCAGGATATTCCGAGCGAACAAGCTGGTCTCCAAAGGCGGTTTGTTAAAAATATATTAAAATTATAAAGAGATGCTACCATAAACAGAATAATGGTTTATAAAGTTAACTTGCTGATGTGGCAGATCAACAGGTTCATAGATGATACTATGCCCATGTCTTGAAATAAGTGTCAACTGAAACAAAATGTTGTGTAGATGCAGTTTCTTTTTTGAATTTTCTCCAGCATTTAGCAACTTTTGTAAGAACTTTACTTTCAGTTTGGCTTTTAAAAAATCCTAAATAACAGTATGCTCATTATACACGCAGGAAAAAAATTAATTAAAATTCAATCAAAAATTGTATTTATATCTTGCTTTTCCTATGATATGTAGATTAGAGTTGCTGAATTTGAACTAGCTCTTGGAATGTATTGGGATCGAAACTTCAATTCTATTAAATATTTGGTCCTTAAAATATGCAAATTAGGTTGTAAAGACATAAATGTAGTATATGAAATTATTTTTAAGAGAAAGCACTTACTGGTTGCAGTTAGAGAACATCAATTAAATATTTTAACAAAATACTAACAACCCTTACGCTGTTTTAAAAAGAAGTAGGAAAATATGTTATTATATCCTCAGATAAAAAAACTACAACTTACTACAGTAATTTTATTAAAATAGTTTAAAGGTAAGGTTAGAGGGAATTTTGTTGTCTAAAATTTGCTAAAATTGGACCACAAACAGTTACTTAAATTAGGCTGTTTAAATCAAAAGGCCTACAATCTAAAACTAGAGGAATAGCTCAGACAGTTACAATCTGTTCTAGTCGTCATAAATTGGAAGGGAAACAAGTCAAAGCAAAAAACTACACAAGCAAAACCGCATACAATAAAGTAGAATATTCTTGGTAGTCTAAAATATTCTTATATTTTGTGTTTTCCGCCATTACCAAAATCACTTTTGAGTACCCCTAACTTGTCCCCAGCGTATTCCCAGGGGTACACGTACCACAGGTTAGGCACCTTTGATCTAGAAAAAGTCATTTGATATTAATATTATTTGAATTCAGCTTATACATACTCAACTCTTAATTTCAGCTCTAATTTCTTTTATTTCTAATTAGTAATTTATGTACTATACACTGTGCATAGCGCGAAGCAAATAAATTCTCTTCTTTAATATGTATCACACAAAAGCCAATATTCAATAGCTGTAATAAGCAATCTGTCTTTTAGAAAATATGTGTAATTTGTAATTTATTTGATGATGCATTTATTTTGTTGTGTACAGTATTTTTCATGAATGTAGTTCATTAAAGTATTTTTTAAGAATACGTAATTTTTATTAAACCTATTTAATAAATCATAAAATATGTTAAATTTATGTATAAAAATATTTACAGGATGTAGTTTTTTTTCCAGGTAGGTGTTTTATAGAAGGGATGAAAAATTAATGAAAATGTGTCACGTAAGGGGGAGGGCGCAGCTTTGCCAATTGCGCCAAGGGCGCAGAATCACCTCGGTACGGCCCTGCTTCCAACTTAAAAGTCTTGGAGATAATGGGTCTCAAAGGTTGCCACCATCTTGGATTTCCTCCCTTTTTTCAGATTTTCTTGAATATCTCAAAAGCTATTTAATATTGAAATTACATGTAATCAGCAAATTAAAGAGCGTAAAAGTTGCTACAAACGAATGCTTTTATTTTTGTTTTAGCTTTAATAGTTTCTGAGATAATGGATCCCAAAATTTCCGCCGTCTTGGATTTTATCCTCCTTTTTCTAGTTTCTCTTGAATATATCGAAAACTATTTTATTTTTAAATTACTTGTAATACAACAATTTAATTATCGTGAAATTTCCAACAAATTCATGCTTTTATTTTTTCTAGCTTTAATAATATCCGAGATATTTAAGAAAATCTAAAAAAGGGGGGATAAAATCCAAGATGGTAGCAAATTTTGAAATCTATTATCTCGGAAACTATTAAAGCTAAAACAAAAATAAAAGCATGCGTTTCTAGGGACTTTAACGCTCTTTGATTTGTTGATTACATGTAATTTGAAAATTGAGTAGATTTCAAGATATTCAAGAAAAATTAAAAAAAGGGGGATGAAATCCAAGATGGCGACAAACTTTGAGACCCATTATCCCGGAAACTATTCAAGCTGGAAGAAAAATAAAAGTATTTATTTGTAGGGAATTTTACGCTCTTTAACCACTTAATTGAATAGTTTTCTTTGCTATCTAATAAGATGACCCCTCCTGTTTTGGAAAGGGGCTGTCGTTTTCATTCATCTAAGAAGGCATAGGATACTTAAGATGTTTATGGATCTTACATATATTTTGTGTCAAATTATAAAGCTAATTAATGATTCAATTTCAGTTTATACGACTAAAATTTCGATAATTCGATGCACGAGTATTCTCGGGTTGTTAAGTTAAGCGGTTAATTTGTTAGAACATTTGTAATGTGAAAATTGAATAGTTTTCGAGATATTTAGGAAAAACTAAAAAAGGGGGGATGAAATCCAAGATGGCGACGCGAGCTCACCCCCCAGGAGCGGGGACTTTTAGTATGATTATCATAAGCCCCTCACGAACAAATTTACCAATTTTCAAAACTATACGATTCAATGTTTTTTTTCAAACCCTTCTTTGACTGGACTATCAATGAAGATTTTTTAAAAATTTATCCACTTTGAGACCAATTATCTCAAAAACTATTAAAGCTTGAAGCAAAATTAAAGCATTTATTTTTAAGGAATAGTACGCTCTTTAATTTGTTAAATCACATGTAATTTGAATATTGAATAGTTTTCGAGATATTCAAGAAAAACTAAAAAAGGGGGATGAAATCCAAGATGGCGACGCGAGTTCACCTCCTATGACAGGGGACTTTTAGTATGTTCATCAGAAACCACTCACGAACATGTGTACCAATTTTGAAAACTATATGATTTATTGTTTTTTTCAATAAATAACCTTCGTTGACTGGACTATTAGGAGTTTTTTGGAAAGAAAAACTTTTCGGATAGCAGTATAACCCTTCTTTGCATGATGGTGGAAATTTCCATCATAACATTGAATGCCCAAAAATTATATAAAATAACAAGTTCACTTTAAGTTGATCGTGTCTGGATACCTTTTTAATGTCCATTGCATAAAAAAAACATAGCTGTCAAAAGTAAGCAAGTGTCACTATCAGTAAAACGAGCTTGAAGTTGTCATTCCGCTGTTTGTTGTAGTTGCAATAAACGTATGATTTCGTTTTTAATTTTGTTTTATTATGTTTGAGTTTCTATTGCTAAAAAAGTGATGTGGATGAAAGGTTTGTAACATGTGTTTCTGTTATTTTTAGAGCAATTTCTGAAAAAGTTTGCGTTTAATCTAACTTTGCATGATGATGGAAATTTCCATCATATTGTTTTTTGCTAAATTTATACTATAAATATATACTAAGATTTTTTTAATAATTTTTCCTTTAATTTTGAACATGAATTATATCACCTTGATTTATTTCACCAATAAAGAAAAAATCATGCAAAGAAGGGATAAACCCCATACGAAATCTCCAGGAGATAAGACACCACCCGGTGTTTAGAGTCGTACCATCAATGGTCTTAATCCCTCTGAATCCTGACGGCAGTTCAAAGCTGAGTTCAATTGTGTACTGAGGTTTTGTTTACTAATGGGTTGTGAAATGGACTCGTCCATCTTTTCCCCATTTCCTCTCACTATGGGTGGTAGAAAACTCACGGGAGTCACTAAGGCCCCTTGCACGCACACTGATTCGTGTCGACCGATTTGAAACCGGTCTGCAACATTTCATTAGTAGTGTATAGAGAACAGCTGGAGCTTGCACACGTACCGGCGCGTGCAAAAAACCGATCGGCTGTCGAGAATTTCCACTGCGCTTCGCCGACATCGGCAGATGCTGGGGGTGCCAGTGACACATATAAACCAACTGGCGCTTGCACACACGCCGATTCCTTTCGTCCGATTTCTTACAGGTATTTCCAGTGGCATATGTAATTCTTCTGCCGCTTGCACACACATCGATTTCAGCCGATCGACTTCGCTCTCGTGGCGAAATAATAAAATTAGTAACAGTTTGAAAAAATATTTAACAATATTTTTAGGGGAATTTTTTTCTTTATTGATATTTTCAGTATAAGGATGAGAAAATTACTTATACACAAAGAAATTTTTAATTGATAGTTTAAAAAAATTATTCTCAGTGGCGGATTAAGCTTGTTAAAAGACCAAGCGCTGGAACATTTAGGGGGTCTCTGAAAATATATATATGCTTTTTTACATTTTAACAAGTTGGTTTTTTAAATTTTAAAATAATATTAATGATTCCGCACACATTCGCTACTTTTATTTCTATTTTTAATTACATTTTGTACTTGCTACATCATTTATTTTTAATTAGCTTAATAAATCTTTATTGAATAATTGCAATGCTTTAAAAAGTTAGTGATAGCGAATTAAACATAATTTTCTAATGAATTTTCATTTAACATAATTCGCTTTTAAATAAGAATAATTCTCAAAACAACTTCACTCTCCGACAGCCTTAGAAATAAATATAAATTTGCTGTTTTCACCTTGGTTTCTCCCTTAGTTTTGATTTATTAACGCAATAAATGGAAATTCAAATTTTTTCGAATGTTGAAGTGATTGCTTTCCACAGTGTCAGATTATTATTAGAATAATTTTTAATATTAACACATTATAATTTGGTTGTATTGCCAAGTCAGTTTTTAAGGTTTCCGCTTACGTTGCGAATCCATTTTCTGCCGAAAATCAAACACATTTTTTCGTTTCACTTCACTTTTATTTCTTTATGTAATCCCAAAACTTATTTTATTTTACTAGAACGATAATCGGAAATGAAATTAGAATCCTTTTAGTAAAACTTAATAGCTGAGAAAATAGAAAACTAAGCAAACATTTGTTTTGACAACAGTATTTTTGTACAAGAATGTACAAAAGGGCACAACAAGGAAGCGTTTTTCATTGTTCTAACTTAATATTTATTTCTTTTTAGTTGCAATTTAGAGTTAGTTTAGTTTGAATTAGCCGCCTTCGGCAACCAGCTTGTTCGACGGGAATATGATTTCAATCAATTGAAATCATATTCAAATCTTGTATAATTTTATATTCATGGCTGCTTTAACAACGTAATTTTAAACTTCAGATTGTGGTAGATTATTTAACCCATGTTCTGTTAGTGGCCGACCGGTAAAAATCGGTGTGTGTGCAAGTAGGGACTCCCCGCAGCTGCCGATGTCGGCGAAGCGCAGTGGCAATTCTCGTCAGCCGATCGGTTTATTGCAGGCGCCGGTACGTATGCAAGCTCCAACCGTTCTCTATACACTACTAATGGAATGTTGCAGACCGTTTTCAAATCGGTCGACAGGAATCGGTGTGTGTGCAAGGTGCCTAACTGACTGGCACAGTTCTCGGTTGAGAATCAGTAGGTGATACTCTTCCTTTAGGCGGTAAAAGAAGATTCGCGCGGATTCCGGTACAGACTTGCGATTTGTGTCGCAGAAACTGGAAAAAATATCGCAGACGCTATACTCTCCGCAGGGGGGCATGTGGGGACCGGCTATGTCTTCTCAATGTATTTATGTCCCGTTTATGGCTTTTACCGCTAATGACTGGTTTATTGCTTCTTCGACACAAATCGCAAGTGTGTACCGGGCCTATAGGAATTTTTTCAATTATTATTACGCCCCTTTATAATTCAAGACTCCTACTTCTATAGCAAAATTTGTCTGGCACATGTTCCAAGTAATTTTACCCTCCTTACGAGACATAAATTTTTGTTAAATAGACTGTTATCGCCAGATGTAGCGTTTTCTCCTCTTTGAAAATTTAGGAATATCTGTTGAACACAACCAGGGCATTTTTAACACTAAACGTACCGACACTTCATGATTGATTTGATGATAGATTTCGTATTAACAATGCAAACGGTTAAAACACTGCCTTTCACATAGAGAGACATATGTTTCTGTATGAGAAAGAAATGAGTCTTTCTTAGACCACGGTGAGAAGATAGTAACAATAGAAGGGGGAATGGATTTTTGAGAAAAGCAGAAATGCCTGTAAGTGAATAAAATAGAATTGTGAACATCTATAGTCCTTTTTTTAAAAAATTAAGAGAGCTGTAAGTAAATTATGGGTATAACATGGATGGACTATACAGGATGCCTTTAATTTACAATATCTGATTCATAATTATATAAATTATATTACACGATCATTTTTTGATTCGAAAATAAAGTCTTTGCGATTGAATTTCAACTAAAGCCTTTTATACTTAATTATTAACGTAACATAAAGCAACTTAAACTCAGCAACAATAAAAGCAGCAAACTCAGATAGTATGAAATCTGCTGTGTTAGATTCGGTGGGTATTATCATATGAGTCACTCAGAAGCCAAAACGGATAAGTCCATTTTTTTATGTCTTCTAGTTTTTGTAAATTTTGATGGAATTAATAACATTATTTTTAGTTATTGAAAGATTCCCTCGTTGCATCATTAGAAGACTTTATATACTTTCACTAATTAAATTAATTAACCAAAAATTTGAAAAATTATTGCATTAAAAAGCATGAATTTTCTCAATTTTTTTTCTGGACTTACCCGCATTGGCTTCTGAACGACTCATATATTTCTATGCATATATTTTAAAATGTTTAACCCCTTAACTGATTCATTTTCTTTGCTATCTAATAGGATGACCCCTTCTGTTTCAGAAAAGGGCTGTCGTTTTCCTTCATCTCAGAAGGCATATAATACTTGAGATGTTTATACATTCTAGGTAATTTTTGTGCAAAATTATAAAGCTAATTAATGATTAAATTTTAGTTTTAAGACTAAAAATGTGATAATTCGATGCACGAGTATTCTCGGGCTTAAGCGGTTAAGGTAAAATATTTTAATCAAAGCATTTTTGAATTCCTTTTTTCAAAATTTTCTATTTGGCCTATAAAAAATGAATAACGTTGTGGATCTTTTCGTGAACATTTACGAGGTTGATTAGTCAATTCATTAAAATTTTAAATTAAAAATTATCAAATGTTTCCAAAATTTCACATTTTTTATATCCTGAATCAATTCGGAAAGTTTTTTTAGCGTAAATTTTTTTCATTTATGGTCTCTCAAATGTTACGTCGAAAAATTTCAATCGTAACCTTGTTTTAAGAAATGAAGTTATATCACTGATACATATATGTTTTATTAATATGACTCCTTGTCACTTAGAACTGAAATTTAATGTCTTGTATTTTACATGTTATTGTCCAAACCATATACAGCATTAATTTTGAGAAAAACAAATTTAATAAAAGCAAAATTTAAAAGTACAATTTTATTTAGTATACTAAAAAGAAAAAAAAAACATTTTATTTAAATTATTCCTTACTGATTAACCTTTATTTATATTTGTTTTTTGAAATTCATTATTATGAATATTATGAAATGTTGAAATCATTTTTTCACAAATTTGCAACTATGGAACGCCTCGTGTATGGAATTAATCGATTAACTGATACTTAAGCTAGAAAAATACTAAAACTGTGCATTGTCATCGAGAACACAAAAGCGTACGAAATTTCCTATCTCTAGTACATTACTAATAAAACTTACCACGGCTTCAGTTTTTTTCTAAAATCTTGAATTTTAGATTGAATCCTTCAATCAAGCCCAATCAGACAAAAAATTATATATTCATGTATACATAATTATTAATTTTATTGTCTGGAGTAAAAGTTAATCCAGCTGAAAAGAAACGTTGTGTATCCATTAACCTTGTAAATAATACTCGCTGCGTGGCCGGCGTTGCACGGGCTATCTCGAATAATGCATCATTCCCTGGCGGAGAGAAGAAGTGAGGTCACGTGACTCATGGCCAACATTCTCTCCTAAATAAATAACGAGAAAAGAGCGGTTCAAACATTCCGTCCGCGTAAATCGAATTATTAAAAAAAATCGTTATTTTGTAAAATTTCGATTCCAAAATTATTTTTTTGTCTGACTTTAGTACGGAGAGAAGGAGATAACCCGGCGTTGCTCGGGATCCATATTTCTTAATATGCCGCCTCCAGTTTAAACAAGATGCTCTGCATAAATAAACTCTCATTATTTTGGTGTGTGTGTGCGTGTCCTGTTTTCTGAGCTGTTCTTAGTAAAAAAAAAAAAAGAATTAACAGGCAGGTAAAAAATGTTTTGAAAATATATTTGTTGAGTCTACTGTGCCCTTCCGAGGGCCAATGTTTTGCGTAATGAAAGATTATAAATGATTGTCGGGTTTTCTTCCTGTCCTTAGGTCGAATTGTTTTAATAATTTTATAAGGTTTTATAATAAATGTGGTTTTTAGAGATGTATTGTAATTTTTTATATTTTCTTTGTCGATCGGGACTGGCTGAGCAACTGTAATTATTTTAATATATAAAATTCTATGCAATTAATCACCATTCCTGTTTGGGGTGCACTTTATACATTTTTCTTTCGAGACTCAATAAACGGGATGTTCCGGGTGTTCGAGTCGAGCGCTGCTGCATGAGCGTCGGTATGCTCTCCGTATCTAGTTGGGCTAGGGGGTCCATCGTCCTCCTGGTGCTGCTATGGAATCAACTTTTCACTGCCAGCCTGTAACAAGCTTTTAACACAGAAGGGTAGGAAAGACCGGTGTGGGTCAGAAAGAAAGGTTTGGGTAAGGATTATTTTGCGGTGTCTGGGTCTTTCTTCTGTTCCATAGAAATGTCCATATACATAGTTACAGCCAGAAATTTGTCTGACGTCTCAGTTTCCTCTTCCACTGGATTTCTAGAGAGAGTGTCGGCATCTTTATGATTCTTTCCGGCTTTGCATTTTATAGAAAAATAATGTTCTTGAAGTAGAAGTGCCAATCTTGCAAGTCTTCATGAAGGATCCTTCCATTTCCATTTCCACAGCCCAGGCCACCCAGCTCACACAATGGGTTTGGAGCCGACAGAGGACGGTGGGGAATTTTAATCTGAAGGATCCTTAAAGCTGGCAATTCACCTGTACTCCATTTCATTCCATTTGTCTCCAGACTGGTATTTTTTCCACCCATTTAAGTCGACAAATCAGGCACGTCATTCACTTGAGGCTCCAAAGTGCGCTACCACGGGATCTTCGATCCCTCTATTCCTCCCCCCACTCGGCGGATTTCCGATTTTCTAGCCTCGTCGCGAGGTTTCAATCTAGGCAGTCTTTGAAGTGCCGCCTACCCCCACATCGGGGTCTCAAATTGAAATCGGCACATGAATTTTTTGATTTTGAGTTCGTTGGAATTCCATCGGTTCGAATAATTTGTTCTAAATTTCATAGGTTTTCGACCTTGACGATTGCTTTTTCCTTCCTCCGTTCCAAAAATTCCATTTTGGATTAGATGTGAATGGCCTGCTCAAGATTCATGACCCAGCACAGTGAATGATGATCTGTTACAACAGTAAAATGTCTTCTTAATAGGTACTGTCGAAATTTGTTGATAGCCCTTACAACGGCTAGGCATTCTCTTTCAGTAGTAGAGTAATTATTTTCTGCTTTTGTTAAAGTTCGAGAGGCGAATGCTATGACTTTTTCAACTTCACTCTGAATTTGTACCAAGATACCATACACTCTGGCATATGTTTAAATTTCTGTAGGAGAGTTTTCGTGGCTCATTCCTCATACTGTGACAGAAGAAAGTTCTTTCTTTAGATTGTTAAAAGCTATTACCTCTTTAGGACCCCAACGAAACATCGTAACGCCTTTTAACAGTAGCTGCAGAAGTTCAGCTAGATAACAAAATCCTTTAATAATTTGGAAGTACGAGCAGTCCAAGAAAGCTTCGTATATCATGCACATTCTTTGGAGTTGAAAAATTTCCAACGGCTTTCACTTTGTCGGGATCTGGTCGGTACCATTACTAGATACATAGCCTAATATTTTTACTTCCTTGCGCACCAAAAAGGCACTTCTTTTGCTTGATTAAAAACTATGTTTCCATTGCGCATACTTGGTACAAGCTGTCGTGCTGATGCACATAGAGGGCTCCACTATCGATGTCGAACTCTTTTGGTGTAAAATAAATTCGAAAAATGCCTACTCATGGCAGCTCTTAATTGCTTTGTCGGCAAAGCACCTAAAAGTGGCCAGGTTGCCAACTTGCCCGATGGCAAGTGGGCCCCCTTACACATAAGTCAATATAGGCTCCCAGGATGTATAAAAGAGAGAAAGGAAAAAACTCTTTTTCTAGCAAATTTCGTGTGCCTTTTCTAAGCAAAATATCAAGTAGTTTTATGTTAAACCACAACCTTTTCTATGCAAGGCCGGGACGCAATAACCAGATTTTTATTCTTCTTAGAGGCTCCCGTCAAGAAGGAGGGGATAACCTCTCTGTGCAGGAAGGATTTAATCCTTTGAGGTGGCTAAACAACACACTTTATGTTGTTGATTGCGCATTTTACTGTCGTAGAACTGACGGACAAGCGAACTTGCCTATCTTCTAAAGCAAAAGAAAAAAATTGTTCCATGTGCCCACTCTCATCCTCCATATTATGTTTGCACCAAATTTAGTAACTCTAGGCTAAATCGACAGTTCTGTAGAAGATCAAAAGATAAACAAACATCTACACATACATTCGCTTTTATTATTTGTAGGCATTTGCACACAATAGCATTGATTGGAAGCAAAATAATTGATTTAATTAATATTGTAATGTATTTAATATAATATTTTAGTTCCAGATGTGTAAAAATGAATGTTTGTCTTATACACAAATCTGCATTTTTTACTTGATCTTGATAATATTTGGCACACGTACTCTTCAAAACAAGAGGAAGATCACTGTCAAATTTTCAAACTCCCAAACTTAATTTGAATGTCAGTTAATTAAAAAATTTAGAAAGATTTTGATGTTTTTTCGCGATATCTTCCAAAAATATATCACAATAATTTTTAAACCATTTAAAAATTTTTAAAAATAATCTTTTTAATAATGATATCAATTTAAAGACAAATTACTTAAAAATTACTAGTAAAATTACTCCAATTTCAAAGTTCCAAATCATCCAAAGAATTTTCTTTCATATCTCTTACAATGGATGTCTTACTAACGGAGGGCATTTTTCTGTCACACATTGTCGCTAAAACCGTATAAAAAAAATTTAACTTATGGAATTTAAAATCAAATAATTTTAATCATATGTTTGTTATTTTAAACGTGAAAGTGATATTAACGCTGTGGAGGAGAAATTTATTCATTTAGATTAAATTATGTCATATGCAACACTTATGAGTTCAGAGTTGGTTATAGCATTGAATTTTTGGTGAGTATCTTTAAAAATAATATATTGCTACCAATTTATTGATTTAGTTTGGAATTATTTAATTCTGCTTTGTACAGCGAGTTATTAAAATTTAATTTTGGGGTAGGATGGACCTTGAAGCAAGGAGTCAAAACAAAACTGTGTCTTCACTGACCGTTTGTTTTGAGTCGTAAATATTAAAAAGTACTAAAATGAAATATAAATTTGTTGAATGCAGACGTGAAAAATATAATTTCTGAATTCCAAGTCTTGTCAGTCTCACCTTGGTCAAAGTAAATACTCGAAAGCTAAGGAATTGCAGGCCGTTTTGCTAAGATCGTCACGGAATGTGATCAAATATTAGAAATTCCAATCTGTTATTTTCTAACAAAGGGACTTATGAGGTGGTTTGAGATTTCTATATAATGCGGGCCAATATGCTTTTTTTTACTCTTTTACTCAGAAATTTCGTTTTCCTGTTACAGTTTGCATCCTAGACCTGCATGGATTGAAAATATTAAATTAAATTTAAAAGAACTTTGTCTTTAAGGAGTTTGAAATCCATTTTTGAGTGTGCGATAATACAATGTTATTAGTGAAATTTGGAAGCATTTTTGGAAGATTTTTTACATTAATATTATTATATATTTTAAAGAAATGCGTTTATTTACTAACGCTTTAATCATGCCGTTGAGTGCTGATATTCGCACATATGACGTTTACTCCACTTAGCCGTCAACAGGTGATTTGATATGTGATAATTGATACCTTTGTTAAAAGTACTGAAAATTTTGCTCGCATATATTGAAGCATAAGGAGGGTTTTAGTGAAGGTATTGTGGCAATGAATCAATAGTTACTTTTCTATTTATAAAAGACAGAACATTTTCATCTCGAGTAATGCCGTTTTACATAAAACGATGGGAAAATTGATTTTTTAAATTAACTACTCAATTAAACTATTTACTCCATTAAACAGATTGATTATAAATTGAGGCTTCAAAATGATTAAAATGAATGATTTAGGTCCAAAATGATCAAATAAATTGTCTGCGATTACCATAATTTTCCAAATCAATTCACTGAATATATTCAACTTGGAAAAAGCATTAATGATTGTTTTAAAACCATTTAAGTGAAGTGCTTCATTACACAAAAGTTCTTTTATACACCATGCTATTATATTAAGAATTATTTTAAGGTTGAGAATTGTCAGAATTCACCGAGCATTCGTTGCAAGCAATCACTGAAATCCACTCTATCCATGTTTTATTTTCCAGGAAGTACCTTGGGAGGAATATGGCATGGTTTTGCTTATAATTCTCCCTTTCGTCAAAAAATTTTCGTCTTATAATTCTCCCTTTCAAAACTTATTACATTAAACTTCTCTAAGCGCCCCCCCCCCCCTCAACGGCCACTTTTGTTTGGCGTAGAATTTTAGGTCCCAGACATAAGATTAAAATAACTCCAAGAAACGGGCCTTCAAAACCCTCTGAACAGCCGGGCTGGCCTCCCATACAGCTTCAATGAAAATCATTTCCTCTTAAGCGGAACATTCACCACTTGGCCACCCCATTTTTTTTGAACACATTATACCAAACCCCATCTTCATTGTAAGAAACCGATGAAGATTGGTGTAGACCGAGGAAAAAGTTGGAATTCCATCAGGTTTGGATTTTATTCGGCGCACTAGATCATAAAACTGAAATACGATAGTCGGTTAGGGGGGATCGAGCCTCTCTCACAAAATGGAGAGGGGTAGTGTGTGTGGGAGTCAGTCTGGGGAAATCAGGGCGGGGGGACCCGTTAAGATAGAGGGGGTGGAGGAGGAGGGGCAGTAGCCTAGGGGACTGGGTTGCTCGTATGTGCGGTTGACACAGTCCGACCTGTGAACGACCCACCAAATTTTATGGCCTGAAAATGGAAACGGTCTGCTAAGAAGTCTCTCAAAAGGATGAGAACAGCCTTATGGTGATTGCCCAACTTTACCTTGGACTTTTTATTAAGAGAAAAGGAAGAATAAAAAATTTAGGTATGCACTCAAATACTACACCGGAAATGAAATCGAAATTAAGCAATCTTTTCATTATGTGGAGAGAAAAGTGAACTTCGACCTCTACGGGGGCATTTATAGGTTTTTTTTGTCATTTTCAAGTTCTGACAAAGAAGCTGCTGTGAACATTAGCAAATGAAACTTTCAGTTTGTTGAGTTCAGTCATATTATTATACCGTTTAGAAGCAACACGAGGGCTATTTTGGGCGGACCTCTTAATTTTGAACCGCGGTCAGATGACGAGGAAGACACCTGAGCTGGCACCCACTCTCCAAACTTCAGCACCACAACAGAGGCAGGACGTTTGACCCACTACGTATGACTTAACACGCAACAGGCCCACTTAGAACTTCTGTGGAATCGGATTTCGAGCGTGGAACCCTACGGTCCCTAAGCCGAGACCTTACCACTAGGCCACTGCGGACCTAATGAAATTTTCAGATAAACAGACTTTATGAAAAATAGATAACATTATTGCGCATTCCCCAACAAACACTTACGACGAGGGGGTGGAAATTTCAGAGTGACATTCGGACGACTATAGTCTTTTGCTTGAAGGGACGTATGGGACGGTCCCGTATCGATAGAGTTAAATGTAACAATCATAGGTAGACTTTCACTTTTTAAATCTCGCTCAGTTAAAACAGTTAGCAGTTTACCATTCCAAAGAAAGTATGCGAAACTAGGTGCATTTCCTTTAAATTATTTTTTAAACTTAGTAGCCTTTTTCTTATGAAAATCTTCCAGATATCCAGAACAGATCGTGTTTCGATTGATTGCCAGTTCATCTAAAGTCATCTATGATTTCGAGAACAAAAAAGACATTTTACTGACTAATGTGTCATAGACGGAATACAGCCATTAATTTTGGAGTTAAAAAATTTCTTCCGAAGTACATTATTTATCCCTAATCCTATCTGAGCATCTTTATTTCTCTCGAGAGACGTCTGGGCAGTTTAGTTTAGTTATATCAACATTACGTTTTGAAGCAACACGAGGGCTAGTTTGCGACAGACCTCGTCATTTTGAACCACGGTCAGATGAAGAGGACGACACCTAAGCTCGCATCCCCCCTCCAAACTTCCACACCACACCATCATCTCGCATAGTATATTTTGTGGGTGGAATGTAGTAATAATTAAAATTCAGAATGTAATGTAGTGTTTGTTTCTCCCTGGCCATGGCTAATTTTTATTACTGTATAATTTTCACTTCATATGTTGTTATTGGTGTTGTCCCCTTGGCCGGGCGAGCCCCTGTAATAAGAGACCAATATATGTTCATATGTATTTAATTTCCACCCATGTTGCGTGTAAATGTGAAGAAAAATTTTAATAAATCGAGTGGGGCTTGCGTCCCCCTGCTACTGGTCGGTTCTTTACTGCCTTAAATCAGCAGGGTGGGATGGGTTGTTTTGCACCATATCATCGGGAGAACGTTTGGCACCCTATGTATGATTCAATGTGCAACGGGCCCAATATACGACGAATCTTCAGTGGAATCGGTCTTCGACCCTGGAACCCTCCGGCTCCAAGGTCAACACCTTACCATTAGGCCACCGCGGCCGGAGATGTCTGGCTAACAAGTTGATCAGAAATATCCTGGATGTCTGAAGATTCTTCTGATGAATCCATGCAGTTGTCTGGGATCTCTGAACTACAGAAAACCTTAGTCCGTATATTTTCTTGTTCTCTGACTCGCGAAAATTCCTTTAATTCACGCTTCATTTCGATTCCCATAAAGTCATCCCCTCCGCCCTGGTTCTCTTTGACTCAGTAAAAATGTTCTGGCTTCAATTTTTGTAATTTCTAAAGTTTTAGGGTCAGCAGTGTCAAATAAATTATTTAAATCTGATGTAAACTTACGTTCCTGTTCTCTATGCGTTTCTGTCCTCTATTTTTGAATATTGCTCCAATAAGAGTATATCTTCTTAATTTTTTCTACAAAATGAGTTGTCGTTCGTTTAGAAACCTTGCCGTCTCCCAAAAATTCGGGCATTCGCACACTACTGAATTGGTATTTGCACTTAGGGGCAGTTTAACATCATGTAAATTATAAAATAACAACGATAATACTTGCCTGTTAGATGGAAGTTTGCTTCCGTTAATTTAGTGCCACAAACTATAAATTAAATAGATGTTTCGTTCACCACTCCTCAAATTAGAAGCCATAATTGCATTCATATTTGACTCGGACAGCGACTAGAACAGATTGAGGGCGAGTCGCCGGCGGAGGATATCCACAAGTTCTCCACTTCCACCGCGAAGCGGTACGTGTTCCCGACCTCCGATTTGAACAAATGAGGTCTCTAATTGTTTCTTGGTATAAAAGGAAAAAACTGGAGGGTGTGGGAATTGAAAATAAAACTTTAAAAAATAAGGGCCACCACCCAATATATAGGGTGCCAACACTAATCGTGGTCTATTTAGTAAAATATATTTTGACACACATTTTAAACAAAGAAGTTGCACTCTTCTATGACAAAATTAAACGAGTTATGAAGCTTCGAACTTCTTTATTTTAGACCAATCAACTGCTGCCTGGTGGATGCGCCATACATTAATTGGCGGCCATTAAAATGGTCTAAAATCGACTAAAATGTGATTTCAAAGCTTCATAAATAGGACAATTTTAGTTAAAAAAGTGTGGAACCTTTTTTTGTTTAAAATGTTAGTACGTCAAAAATATTTTGCTAAATATGACTAATACGACCGGGGACTGTATAAATTTTAAAGTTCGTACTTTTTCAGCATTACATTTATGAACTCAAACAGCATAAAACATATATTATAATTCTTCCCTTCATTTAAAGCATTTTTCCAATGAGAAACATATGCCTATTTGTTACGGTTTAGAAATTAGCTATTGGGCCACGTTTAAAGTGGAAACCTGTATTTCCGTTACAAAGTGCATTGGAATTATTGTGAAACAAGTATATTTACCGGCATTGCATCACAGAAAGAAAGATATTTCTAAAATAAATGATTCCGTCATCAATCAGTAATGTGGAGATCTTCATTTAAACAGTTTCGCATTTATTTATTTATTTATCTAATGATGGCTTGTGTAATAAAAACAAACAAACTTGCAGCACCATTTTATTTCAGTTTTCATAATTTCAAATTAAAATGGTTCGTTAAACGAACTTATGTATTAAAATTTTAAAAGAGACTGTATTCTGTTATGTCTAGAGATAATCACCAAGTTAATGAATAGTGAAGATTTTTTAGTACACAATTTCAATGAAGACCAGATAACTAAACTTAGATCTTGTAGCGTTTATTAAGATATGAAACAAATATACACGATGATACACAAATCTCTGCATAATTTCATACATATAATACAAAATCATAAATGCTTATTTACAAATCACAAACAGAAATATGAATAATAATATAAACTTTGTATGCAGGAAAACAATAGTGTCAATGATAGATAAATGCATTATAAAAGGTACATTTCGAAAAATAATGGCTATACATATAATATTTACATAACACAAAGAAAAAGAAACTAATGCATTACACAAATAGGGCGTTTTTATTTCAAGCTCAATTTTTGCTTTTACTCCACAAAAACGGATAACAGTTTTGAAATAGAACTGAAATATATAGATACACTTGATCATAAAAGTAGTTCGAATGAACAGTTTTCAACGAATAACTTAAAGTAATGAAATTTCAATTATATATCATCACTATTTTCCTATTAACATAAAGCTACACTATATGATCAAAATGCCCGAACGATTTCGGATTCACACATTTTTTTCGAATTTCTCCAGAAAGGCTAAAAGAACTCCACTTGAACTTCGACCATGTGATGAATAGACTTGAATTCGCATTTTATAGTGAAGATTCGGTCACGAGGGGATTTAGGGGATCGATAAGAAATTGATGAAGACGATAAGGAATATAGACTGACCCTGTTTCACAGAAAGCTGAAAATGATTCGAATCTCAGGCGTGAATCATGGCGGCTAACATGTTAAGTATAACCATTCATAAAATTTGTAAATCATTATCAGCTCTCTGTGAAACCGGGTGAGCCGAAATCAATTTTCTTCATCAGTTTCTGGTCGCCCTCCTAAATGCCCTCGTGACCGAATCTTCACTGTACATTGTGAGTTCAAGCCTGTTCATCAAATGGTCGAAGTGCAGATCTTCCAGCCTCTTTGGAGAAATTCGAAAAAATGTGTAAATCCGAAAATGCCTGGATACTTTTGATTATAATAGTGTACGTTAAATGTTTAATCGATAAGAAATAGAGGGGTTATTTAAAAATATTTTTCTTGATGACAAACAGATATACAGTATTATCCCTCTTTCATGTTTTTCAAGGGAATACTGGTGTAAACCAGGGGAAAGCGTAAATCGCGGGAAACCACTTAGCTAGGAAAGATAGCGTTAAGAGGTTTTCGTTCTTATTTCTAGTACTTGTCCTATGTAAATTATTATTGAAACTACTCTGCATTTATAATTCTGCTAATCCATTGGCTAGGAGAAAGGTAGTTAAAATATTGTGTCATATATTTAATTTTGTTATCTTTCAAAATGCGAGGGAAAACAGAGTTCTGAAGGTCAGGCCGTGGATTTGGTCGTCACGCCATGATTACTCGAAATGTTTCGGGTTGGTTACATTTTATTCTGATTTTTTCCTGGTAAAGTAAAACGGCTGGGAGCATAAAATTTCATAAACGCAAAAATTGAGGATTTTGTGATATAGGGGATGATAAAAAAAAAGTTGTGAAAAATAGGAAAACTGAAGACGGAACCCTAAATGCATGCAATATTGTATATCTTTATTTATTATCATTCATGCACTATTTAATATTAGTCATTTTTAACGGAGCATAATAGAAAGCGCTTTTGAATAGTGAACCGGTTTATTTTAAAATCATTCAGAGAGACGATTATTAACATTGCAGTGTAATTATTAACTCAGGTTATGATCTTTATAAATATCTAATTTTTTAAAAATATTTTTCTTCTCCCTGAAAATTTAATCAATTAGAGCTTAATATAGTGTTACTACAAAAGAGATAATTATAAATGAAAATCTTTGTTGTTTAGGCAACACTTACATTATTTTCGTTGATAGCACACAATTTAAAGGATTTTTAATATATTTCTAAATATTCTATTCTTTTTAAAGATCCTAAAATATGCTCTAAATACAAAAGTGAGTTCGGTAAGGAATTATCGTATCAAATATACAAATTTCGAGTGTGAGCAAATGAATAACTGATCGGAAAACCTAGCAGCAAAAATAAGAAGTCAATTTAGAAAATCACAATGTTAATATGATTTACAGTGTAAAATACAGGAAAAGGTTGCTGAATAAGTTGCATTTTACATATGGATAAGTTGGGAAATTTATGCAAAGTAAAAAAAAAAAAAATCTTTGGTAGATCATAACACTGTTTTGGATGGTGCAAAGTTTTATAAATAACATTTTACAAAGGGATAAGTTGCATTTAATAAAATCTTTGGCAGACAATAACACTCTAAAAAATTAAGAATTTTTAAATTTATTTTTTTTATATTTTGAATATTGTACTGATTTTAAACATTTCTTTGTTTTGGAAAAAAAAACAACTTTTAACCACCATGAATATTACACATATATTCTATAAGATTCTAAGTAGAATTTTGAAATCTAGGTAAACATACTGAAAGAAATGCGACATTGTATTGTACATAATATTCTATTCTATTTTATAAAGAATCTCGATCTGCTAAACAAAATATATTTTATTTACAAACTATTTACACAGCAAAAACGTGTTAGAAAACTTTGAAATGATGATTTTGTGCGTGTAAAATAGCATTGGCAAATTGTCAAAAAAGTACACAGTACATTCATAATATATATATATATATATATATATATATATATATATATATATATATATATATATGTATAAAGTTGTCTGTTGGATTAAGACCACGATTCCAGAAATCACATTTCATTAACCTTTTAGCATTTTAAAACTGATTTCTTAAAATCTGCAGCATTTTTTCAATTAAATAAGTTACTTTTTTACATTTAAATTAGTTTTTTTTTAAATTTCGTCATGTATATATATGTAGATTGTGCATCGTTTTTAAAATTAATTCTTTTTCTCTCTGCTTAAAGTCAGATATAAGACACTTTCTGAGTCGCACGGGCTTTCAGTTTCAAAATCTAGTTACTGTAACTCTCTGGCATTCATCTGCTTGTTAACAGGCCTATTTTAATAGCAGGGAAATTTCTGGAAATGCAGTACTTCATACACACAGCAAACGTTTATATTTTTCTATATACTTCATGCATATTACATAAAATTGATAAAAATAAGTTGGGTTTTTTTAGGTACACAATTCTGCCCCGAAAGCAGTAAATATACACCTATGATGAACAAAAGACGAGTTGAACACATGCGGCATAGAATGCTAAAAGTACAATGAAATTCAGTCACAGAAAAAATTTAAAAAAAATTGTTACGTACGATTTAGTTCTTACTTATCGGCAGTAATAAAATATTTTGACCATTTATTGACCAAGTATTTTTAAAAAACTGAAAATACTCCGAATACAATATAGTACAGTGCTTGTAAATGACTATCAAAATCTTACTCTAAAAATGTCATTGAAGGCAAAAAATATAGTATATGTATACAGAAAATTGCAATTCATAAAAGAATGATGCTCTAATATTCGCATAACTTCTACATGCTCATGGTTAAGTTACAACCAAATGAACACAGATCATTATATTTATCCTTATGTAAAATCTTTACATTATTTAAAAGAAGCACAATTTTCTTTTATCGCTATAATAAAAAGTAAAAATCTAATATTCCATTCTTAGCTTATTTTTTATTCGATGAATCTTTTTTTACTAAGTTCATTGTGGAACTTGTGTGATTTTGAACTAACTCAAGATCCTTCCCAGACTTTGCTGATAAAATAGCAATTTGATTATCTACAGTTTTAATTTTTTCAGATGCTGGTCTGTCTTTTAGAGCCATGACGTCATTCGGAACAAGTTGATGCTTCTTATGCGGCATAGCATACTTTAATTTCTCCCAAAACCACTTTTCTTCCCATATTAAATACGTTTTGGTAGATAGTAGATATTGAAGATCCTTATCTAACGTATCTTTTGGTGGAAGTTCTCCTTTGACGATGATAATAAGTCTGTCAATCTTATCTTCAAGCATTTGGTAATAAGCAGTGTGAAATTCCACTTGGAACCACATACTTTTCAAAAATTCTTTCGATATTATTAATATAGTTCTTTTACTATTATGAACCGAATTAAAAATATTCCAACTAATTGGATTTCCGGCTATCCAATTCCTCTCGTGAATGCACAGATTAAAATGTGGCTCTTTGCGTTCTAATTCATAAGTTAACGCAAGAGCAACATCCCGATCAGAACTGCTGTAAGAGACAAATGCATCAAATATTTTATCTTCGTCCATATCTTCTTCGCTGAAAAAACACGTGAATACATGATGCATGTGAATGTATACATATGCAATTACAGTCTGTTTGTTGCGATAATACAGTACTGACACTACAAACAGCAACAAAGCGAGAACAACACATATAACTGTCACAGATATCAGGTGAAGTTTGTAGGGCCAATCGTCAAGAGGACACAAAATGTCATCAGGAGTAGTTAAAATAGGAGCACGTATCAAAGTACCATTCCATTTCAGACTATTGGCGCACATTACGTTTTGCACATCTTTGACATTTTTATAATGTTCAGCCAACCATTTTTTAAAGCTCTTTGTCGAGCAATTACAATGAAAGGGATTGTCTTGCAAAGTTATAACAAAATTTGGAACGTTTGAAATAAAAGATATTAAAGTAAGTGGCAACTGCTTTATGCGGTTTCCCCTAAGTGAAATATTTGAGAGATTGTTAGGTATTTGCCAATGATCCAGGTCTGTTATTTGATTGTTATCCAAAAACAACTCCATCAGATTTTCCCATATTTCATCATTAAAACTACTCATATTTGTCAGCACATTCTCCTCAAAAAAGAGAACTGTAGTATTATATGGTGCAGTAGAAGGAAGAGCGCTCATTTTATGAAAAGAGCAGTTCATAATGTTCAATTCATCTTTAGCTCTAAAGTAGCAATGACAAGGATGCGAGCAATCTTTTTGTATCTCACAGGTGAAATGGTCAGCTGTCAACGACATAACTGGTTTTCCAGCTAAATTCCGAGGTTTATTACATGTTAAGTTATTAGCCGAGTCCGAGTCCAGACGAATAGATCTTATAAGTGATTTATGGCTTTGTTTGACATAATGATAGAAATCATATAGTTGGCAGTCGCAAACAAATGGATTAGAATCAAGAATTATTCTAATCTCAGCATAATTATCCAAGTCTTTGGAAGGCACTTTGTAATAATTAAGTGCCATGTCATAATCAATAACGCGACTGGCATTTACAGTTTTTATGTTATTATGAGCGAAGTTCAATACGGCAGAGTCTTTTTTCTTTAAATATAACAAAGGAAGTGTTAAATAACTTATTTTATTATGTTCAAGATTCAACCACTCTACTTTTAGATATCGAAGCCATTGAAAATATGGCATTTCAGTCAAACTATTATAAGATAAGTCAATGTGTTTCCAATTTGCGTTTGCAGTAGCATCGAGTTGAAAGAAAGTTAAATTATTAACGCTCAAATCTAAAAATTCCAGGAGTGGCAAATCACGAAATATGGTTTGATTAGCGTTTCGTATCTGGTTGCCACCTAGCACCAAAGTTTTGATTTTTCTGGCTTTCTGAAAGATTCCTCCTGGTATTTCAGAAAGGTTGTTTTTGAAAATGGAAAGTTTGTACAGATTCATTTGATCAGGAAATAAATCAGGCGGAAGCTCAGCCAGACGATTGAAATTAAGATTGATTTCTTTCAACATTGAGTTATTACGGAAAATATTTCTTGGAAGACTGGTTAAGTTGTTACCCTGTAGATTGATTATAATAAGTTTTGGACTATATGAGAAGAAATTCTCATGAATTTCTGTTAAGTTGGAATCTGTGACATCAAATTTTTCAAGTTGTGTTAATCCAAAAAGTAGATTTTCTGCCAAAGGTTCTGTAAAATTGTTTATACTGAGTTCAATAGTTTTTATATTTGGGGAACTTTGAAACAAATCTTCTGACAAAGTTTTTAACTTGTTGCCACGAAGTCGAATATGAATCAAATTTGTGAGTCCATTGAAAATGTTATCTGGCAATTGCGTAAGATTATTATAACTTAAGTCCAAACCTACAAGATTAGATAAATTTCTAAAAATTCCATCTGGTAAAACTCGCAGTTTGTTTTTAGACAAAAATAAATTTTCAAGTAAGATGAGGTTGTGAAACACACTTTCCGGTAGACTTTCCAGCAAATTATTGCTTATTTCCAATGTCAACAAATTTGTCATATCACGAAAAATAGATTCGGGAAGACTTCGTAACCGATTATCCGAAAGAGATAAAGACTTTAATTGTGAGAAATTGCTAAAAAGAGATTCTGGAAGACTTTCAATGTTGTTCTTATTCAAAGATAAGGTTTTCAGGGAACTAGACATATTGCCAAACAGGCTGGCGGTAAACGGTTTGTCATCTTTTTTATTTTTAATTATAATTTTTTCTACAGGGTATTTCTCACGGTATGGTATGATTTCACTGAAAGATGTATTTGGAAGTGAACACGCCTGAAACATAAAGGTCTGTATTTGTCCAAGTTCAACTTGTCGAAAAATGGATTGGTAATGAGGTTCCTGATCCGCACATTGGAAAGCAATAGACGAGCTTGGAACATAATCCACGGCATACAGTGTTTGAAACGGATGAGAGTGGATGCATGTGTAAGACCATCCACCTAAAGGTCCTTCCAAATCATCGCAGAAGCAAGTGACATTCTCTGACGACTCGTTGATGGAACAGCTTTCTGTGCTTAAATAAGGAGAAGAAAGCATCAACAGAAGAAGAACACATATAGTTCTCCAGTAATCCATGTTTTTTAGCACCAAAGAACAGCATCCTTTGTCATCTGAAAAAAATACACAGGTTAGAATGAAGATTTAAGCAGTAAACATTACACAGTATTAATAAGTTGATTATGTGTGAAATTATTATATAAAAATAACAAGTTAAGTAAAGAAGTCGGAGAGCTAACAATTATTTTTAATAAACAGAAAATTAATACAGCTTTATGAACAAGATTTTAAAGAATAAATTATATCTATATAATAGATGGAATAATTATGAAACAAAAACTCGAAGATTTACAAAAGAGGAATCCAAACAATACAATTTTTACACTTAAAGGAAGACTAAGAATAGTAACTCAAATTCATAATTTTTAACAGAGGATCAGTTTAATAATCAAACCGTTCAGCTTAAAAAATTTGAATCACACATTTTCTAGTCAGATTTGCATTACACGTATATTCTATTGAATTATTAAGAGAGTGATAAACAGGATATATACACTGGTTTCTATAAATGATGGAAAAATAGAGATAATTCAGAAAACTATATGGTGATTTTAATGAGTCCGAGACTAAGCTTACAACACATAGTAAGGTGTCATGTCACAAGAGCACAAATTACCAAACAATTGTTTTCTTTTGATTTAGATATTATGAATTTAAAAAAATGAGATGTGTCAAAAAATACACATCACTATGAAAGAATGTCCAAAAGAAGAAGATACCAGTTCTGTTTTGGAGTTTGAAAGTTTTCGGCAATTTTCAGAACTATAAATCATGGTCACCCTTAGTGCGATAATTGTCCACTAGGTGTCAAGAAGTTTCAGGAAATGTAATTAACATACTTTCTGGCAAGACCATCTTCGGTGAGTGGTGGGGGTCTTGCATGTCTTATTGGTATTATTCAGGATAAGGGGAGGGGGCACAAATTTGAAAGGGAAATTACTTGCCGTTTTTCTGGAGCTCTCACGTCTATTCTTTCATGTCACCATTCTTTTGTTCTTCTGACTTTGCGCCACGAACAGTTGCCCGGGCCACTCCTGAATTCAAGACATAAAGTAATGTATGAAGCGACCTTCGAAGTAAATAGGAAGGTGCTTTTCCAAAGCTCACATCAAACTTTCCTTCTTGCGAGTAAGATAATTCTATTAGAATAATTGCCTCATTACAAATAAGTGAGAGGAGTCCCCCCCACAACAAAAATAATCAAAATTTTTGCTTTTTAATCATGAAACCGGCCCTTAAATATTGTTAAAAAAAACGAAAGAACTAAATAATTTCTCATAACTATTTTTTATGATAGCGATGTCCACTCACCGGCTTAAAAAATCTGAGCGTCCCACCAGAGCCGGAGTTTGAGAGCCCAAAGCAAGCAATGCAGAAGCAACTATTCTCTAATGAATGCCGTACAATTTGGAAACTCGGTGCCTTTTCATATTTAAAATAAATATTTTTTTTCACTTCAAATTTAAAATAAAATCAGCATATTAAATTTGTTGGCAACCTTGAATCAGTAGCCCAATTAGTCAATTGGATAAGACTGCAACTTCCTCATACGAGATGGGGAACTGGGTACCTGTGGTTACACAAGTTAATTTCTGCACTTAAGTAAGTGATTTATTTCAAAAAGTTTTACATATCATTTTAAAGGTCTACTGAATACTTTGATATGCCACTAGAATACAACAAAGGAAAATTATAACAAGCGCCCACACTCGCCATAAATTCCTGATGTTGTAAAATAGGTATCCATTTACCCCGCCTTACCTTAGCATACGAACGTACACGAATTCTTTTGTGGAAATAAGACAGAAATCATCTTTCAGAATTCTTATGAAGCATACAGACCAGAAAATACTATATTATACTGAAAACTGTGTTACATAAAAAGCATGGATAGACTGGTATAAAAATAATGAACACGACTGAAAAATCACAAAATTAGAAAACACGACACGAGTCTTCATTTTATACAATCATTTAAAGCAAATGAGTTATTTGGCTTTGGCTCAAAATGAAAAAGTTCATATTCCATAGACCACGGTAGACATTCATAAGACACTAATTCAAGCACAGGATGTAAATCGAAATAAATGAAAGGGTATAACTCAATAACCTTTGAACATAAATGGTATTAAAAGGATAGAACAGGAAAAAATAAGGCAAAAGTAAGGGGTCAACGGGTAAAAGATACAAAACTTTTATTGACATATCTTAATGAAACGCAACCCACAATTTTATTGACGTCATCGAAGATCTACTTGATAATTTTGCGTAATATATTCAAGGAAAATTACTGCAACAAAGACTTTTCCTTATAAAATTAACTACCAAGTCAAGCACGAAATGTGTCATTTGATTATTCCTAGAGGATGCTTACACTTCAATACCCTTTCACAGAAAGTTTTCTTTATTTCTATGTCAATATAATGTAACCAGAGAACAGAAATGATGATGATGATTGATTTCCGCAGAAATATTTTTGAAGTCCATCTGATGTTTAAGCCCTTACTGTTGTTGATTGCTTTTTTTAAAAAAATCAGAATTAATTTTCAATGCGAGAAGAAAATGCTTACTTCAGTTATTTATAGAACAACAACAATAACAACAAAAATGCCGAATGCTGTTGAGTTTGTGTCGAATTACGGATCAATAGATTTTATGGATCTCAACTTTTGAGAAATTCGATAATCTTTGGAAGTTTTCTAAGTAAAATAAAAAGGGGAAAAATTTAAATTTAACGCAAAATCCCTCCTTGGAAATAAAATCCTGTTTGTTATAAAAACTCTTTCAAAGAAATCTGCCTGCTAAACAGACTAAAGAAAAACAAAATGAAACATTTAACAGAAATATATATTTTGGTCAGTTTGCATTCATAGTAAACATTTTTAAAAATTCAAAGTGAAAAAAAAATGAGGTAATGTTACACTCTTAATGTCGCTTTTCGTTTGTCAGCATGATAGGCAGCCTCTAAATGTTGGTTTAGTTTAGTTTAGTTAGATTGGCGCTGTGTTTTAGCAATTTTCCTAAATGTTGGTAGGACGTATAAGGAGTAGAGAATAATCAAGCGATTAAATGAAGTCTTACTTAATGAACTCTTGACATGAATGACATGAAAGGACATATCAAAGGAAAAGAAAAAGTTAAGGGTCAATGGGAGTACAGAACGTTTAATATTCAATCTGAAAAATTTACCATGTGTATTAAATGCCATCTACAATTCCAACGACGTCATCAAAGATGTACCTGATAATCCCATCATATTTTGAGTCAATTTACTGACAAGAAAATTACTACAAGACATCATAAAGACAACTATTAAGTAGATAACCGCAAGGAGGGAAAATATAATGAAGATAATAACATAAAAATGATGAAACTGAGGAAAATGCGCAGTGATAGATACTCTAAGTAGTTCCACATTCAAAGGACATGAACGATTTCTGATCATGAGATCAAACTGAAATCGATAGTATCTCAATTTTACTATTGAAATTAAATGATGAGTAAATACCGGTAAGTTCATTCAGGCAGCTGCGTGTTTCGCACGTAAGCATCGATGAAAGGAACTACGTAACACTAATGCCATTGATAATGGATTTCTTATGAAAGAGGTGAAAGTCTATTGTCCAAACTTACCAGACCACAACGAAAAATGATCTCCACAAGGTTCCGACTCGCATCTCAATGTCAATATTTGATTCATAAATGAATCACTTTATTTTGGAAACAGAATTTTGATTGGTAACTTCTTTCATATGGTCAGTCTGCTGAAAACGGCAACACTGACGAATAAGCGAATGCTGTTACTAGGTTTGAGGCAAATTATTTATTATTAGTATTTTACGACAGAAATGCGTCTGTGCTTCAAAAAAGTTCAACAATTCTTAATAATTAAGGTAAGACTAAGTAGAGTGTTCTGTTATGCCATAAAATGCAAATATTGGTATACGATACTATATTAATACAAAGACAATACTAATCACGTTTTTCTTTTTAAAACTGCCAAACCCGAATTCTCTAGCGTAGCAGGATCATTTTCTGAAAAATTCGACTTAAAAGTCACGTGTCTAAGTAAAGGTATATCATATATTCCAAAAATTAACGTATACGAAAAAAACCTCGATTCGATTTGGATTCTTCTTAGATATTTACGGTATCCTGGACTTGAAGATTTTTTTTTTTTTATTGTATCATTTGCACGGATGGATTGCAGTTTAATATACTGAGAAAGGAATGTTGTTTCTATAGGTCCGCAAAAGATAATTTTAAAGTTTTGCTTGTTCTTTGAGTATCAGTATACTAAAAACTACATACTGATAAGAATAATTGTTTTCATCAAATAATCCACAAATAAGCTCATTTTAAAAGGAACGATATTTTCAATTATATATAAAAAAAAATGCGAATATTACGTTTTAACAGAATAAAAATAAGGACTTTTCGAATGAATTTAATTTTAATAAAGAACAACAAAACAGGCCTCAGACAGTCAAAAAACACGCTTAAATCTCTTGCAAAAACAACGGATGTTATTTAAAAGTGATGATTTCCATGCATAACAGAAAGGCTATACTCAAGAAAGGCGATGATGAATTGCACAAAGCAACATATAAATTACTCTACTTTATCACAGACAATCCATGTCCATAATCTTAATATCAGATTGCAAAGTAAACAGACAGACAGAATAAAAAAGTTGAATTAGTGAAGTCATGAGAAAAAGTTGACTATCTTGCTACGTTATGTTATCTCAGGGATATTCAAATGGAATAAATGGGACGATCATTCAAACTGATTTATTTCGGTAATAAATGCCTTTTAACAAATGAGATTTGGTCTTGAAATGAAAAATGGAGAGGAGACATATAGTCCAAGAACTACTATTTTTAAACTATTTGTTTCCTTTTAGATAAAATATTTCCCGATTATTTTTCAAATGAGAAAGCTTACGCAACGAGGATATGCATTCTTATGAATTAAGAAAGAGTGCATTTTTATGAATTATCAGTTAAGTACTATTAATGAAATGGCACGTCACGGATAATTGAATTCTTTAGGAATCATAAATTCAGAAATTCTATGGTATTTTCAACAACAGAGGTAGTATTCTCCCCTTGACTTTATCGTATACTTACACAGTGTGGGGCGTATTGTGCTTAGCTGCGTTATCTTATCAAGAAAATCGATTAAGCGGTTTTAGCCTCTTCTCTTTGACTGATTGAGTTTAAAACTTGATACAGGTATAAAATTTTGGTGTCAAGATCAAAAATCAAATTTCATTCATACAGTTTCACGGATGCTTCATTTAGGTAGATATTGAATTATCGTGTTCACAAACACACGGGCAAGCAAATGAACAGACAGTCAACCTGCTGACGGATTTAGTCCAAAATTAGACAGACATAATTCCAAAAATGTTTTTTTTTCCTCGATCAGGGTGGTCTAAAAATGAAGATTCATCAAAATCGCTTTCAATTTGTATAAATAGAATAAGAAAGGTTTTTTTTAAAGCTAACAGTTTTTGATACGGAGCAAATTTATGCAATATCCAATCAGAAATAAAGTGTCTCATAATGTCGTCGTAATCACTTCAGATTCAGTCGGCAGCTTTGGTTATCAGTCGCAATTTCACTAAGTTCTTTAATATTATAAATAATGATTATAAATTAAAATATGATAAAATACTATTCTAGTTATTTTCAATGCAAATTTTATTAAATTAAGAAATATTAGATGAAAGATTAATTTGTTTTCAAAGCAGGGAAAATATTCACAACTTAGAGATTGATAAGATTAGATATCAGAGAGAGATTAGGTAGTCAGATGATAAGGACGTCACATGTGACTCCGCTTTCTGAATTTCCCCACCACGCCAAGTAAGATATTTTAGCCCTTGGTGACTAAACGTGCAATGGACGCACATAAACTGCGATTTTCCGGTGTAACTGAGAATCGAACCTGCAATCTTTGATCATGAAACCGAAATTATCACAAAGCAATCGTGGTCCATTCTCAAATGAGAACTTTAATCTCTATCAATGTAAGTCAAATAATTTGATTTAGCTAGATCACATTGTACTTCTAAGTTATATGATGAGTTTTAGAAATCGTAATTTTAAGCTGTAGACCGATGATTAATCTTAAACTTACCGCAATAATTTTACACTTTGTTTTTGAAAATAATCCCTCCAGTATAACAAAAATGACTGCAGGAAAAAAAAAATCAAGAAAACAATAACCTTATCGTATACTTTCCTATATGGCCTTTTTTGATGAAAAAATTTATTTTTATTATTTTAACGGTATGCACAAACTCATGGAATCTTGCTTATTTGGCTCGAATTAACCTTTGCGTTTCACATGGTTTAGATGGAACCATGCAAATGCTATATTTGAAGTAAAAAGAAAGCAACCGAAAAAATTCTGTAAAAGATTTAACAGTTACGACGAAGTACCTTCAGAGAAAAATAATTTCCTTAAAATTTTTTTAAGTAGACAGTAACTTCATAATATTATGGTACCGGGTGTTAAGAAAAAAAAATTACGACCTTATAAATAACTAAAAGAAAAGAAATCCGTAGGGTCGCTATCATTAAGCGAACAAAATATCTTCGTATTTAGAATAAGTGCTTTAAAAAAATACAAACTAACGTCAATAAAATAGATTGCTTCGACGCCAAATTACTTCCAAGTCCCATTCTACTATTCTAAGCACCATCAAGAAAGCGTCGGCGGTGTTCCATGAACTCTCGAAATCAGTCTGTCTTTGTTCTAAAACAACCAATGAGTGATTAATTGCTAAGAGCTGGTATTTGAAGAATAACTTACTTTAAAGTGTTCTTTGAAAAGAATCAAAATATACTTTAGTAACTTCAGCACTTCATAAAACTAAGCGTAGACTCCATTTTAGAGATCCCGAAGCATTTCATACAACTTTGTCCTCATTCAAAGAGTATAAATTCCCTTTTGAAAGTTTCTTTTTCTTCAACAAACGAAAGAAGGAAACTTAACTAGGCACATATTAATACTTTTATCTCCCAGGCTCCCCATTTTCTTATCCATTACAGTTAGGCGTCTAAAATTTAATTAATTATTTAAGGATTTTATTCAACTCTTAAATCTCATCAAAAGTGAAAAAATCTTTGGAACAGTTAAAGCGAAACTAATTTCATTTTCTAATTTTCAAGGGGAAGAAAAAAATACCGAAACTTTTGGTAAGAGAAAAACTAAAGGCAATAAAAACTTCTTGATAAATACAGAAAAAAAAAAGGTGTTCAGAATTGGTCATAGAGGTTCCATCTGATTTACTGAGACAAAAGTAAGTTCAGAGAAGGAAATTGAAGACAGAAGTGGGGATTTTAATCAAAATAATCCCAAGAAAACCGATATGGGTTTGAAATTACTACGAAAATTAATATAACTTCTTAATTACTTTAGAAATTTATATTATTACAGAAAAATATAGTAGTTCACTTCCAATAGCCAGCCACTTAAAATAGCCAGTTCACTTCATAGCCATGCATTACAGAATGGGAGATAATCCCCCGACGGGGGCTAGGAGCTCTCTAAACTTCCTTCCGATCCGGATCCAGTTCAACTTTTACTGTTTTGTTTGTTATTAAATGGGCTACAAGAATAGTGTAATTCATATTGACGTTACACCTAATAGTTTTGAGTAATTTAGGAAAATATGTGAAAAAGTAGAATCTTTACAACCTCTGATTTTTGCTCTCTCTATTTTTTTATATGTCATATTATGCAAAAATCCTTCCTATAAAAGTTATAGCCTACAATTTTTTTGAATCTGCTGATATACAGTTTTATTTATTTATGTGCGATGATAACGCTGGGGAAAGGGGATGAAAGCAAGAAGGTTCGGTGTGCCTCGCGGTTGCACTGTCATCACGACCAATATGACTTCAAGCACTAAGCCTTAAATAGTTGATAATCTAATATGAGAATGATGTAACTGTGCTTACCGAAGAAGTAATAATATGTTATAAAACAATATACATGTTGCCCAGCCAGGAATCTTTTCAGTTTCTTCTTCAAAACTGGATTTCCATCACTTTCGTTAATTGAAACAAGTCTTTTGAACATTTCGTCCATGAAAGAAACACTTCAACATATTACTCAGTTATGTTTCAAATACAGAAAAGAATATCAGTTTACATTATTTAGACATAAACGTGCTTTATGCGTCTTTTGATTTATTACTCATTAAAATTCTGACAATATATTTTTTTTTACAAATCAGGGATGAGATTGCCAAAAAAGCAAAAAGTCTGAAAAAATGTGCGAACGACATTTGAGCAATAATACTTAAGAATTTCAAGTACAACAAATATTGTAATTGCTACTAGTATTAAATCTATCCTATTTATATACAATTTTCCCTTAATGAGAAAAAATAGTACGAATTAGAAAGAAATTATGGTACCATTATAAAGCACACATCAGTAAAAAAAATCAGATATAATACTCTGGATAAACATTCATTGAATTGAAATTTGGAATATTAAGTACACTTTTCTAGATTAAATGGAAAGTAAACAACACAAAGAACAAAAGAAACACAAAAATGTATTAACTATATTAGTTGCCATTTTTTTTAATACAGCTCTCTCGAACAGATCTTTTATATTATAAGAAGTTGTTTTTCTTTTTTTTGGATGGTTGCCTCGCTAGTTGGTTAGTAACTATTTGATTTGAGTTTTTGGAGCTCAGATCTTCAGATATATTTCCCCCCTTATTTTGAGAAAGTTTTATTTGATTAAAAAAGTTGGAAAATCCTCCAAAAGTCGGAAGAATCTCATCCCTGACAAATGCATTTGATCTAGAGCTTGTAAGTACAAGGACACTTTGTGCGACTGAGACAAAAACTCAGTGACAAGCAAATGAAATTTAATGCAAATCGATGTAGAAAGTTATAAGATGAAGAGACTGGTACAGGTAGCTATTATGATGATTGCCCTACTACTACGCAAAATTTATGATGGACAATTGTGATAAGAAGACGGTAAGCTGTTTTCGTCCATTCTGGAAATATTTGTTATCATACAAATAGTTTTAAAATCATTGAGATTTACGCAACTTATTTTATAACGATAAATCAGCATTGTAATAACAGACTTTCGTGAGGTTTAACAGAATTCTTCCTATAATTTATTCAACTAGAAAAAGACTGTATACGAATTACATATTACTTTTGTTAAGAAATTTTGTAATTCTTTTCTTCTTTTTGCGCATACAATGGCATTTTTATTTTTTTTTAAACTGATCATTAGAAAATTTCATGTTATGTCATCTTACGCTTAAGCCAGTGTTTTTGAAAATATCATAAATGTAACAGTTTTGCGCAGGGTCTGTCTTTGTCAATCTGGATCAAAACCCTGTCTACTCTTCTATCTATTATTTTAAAGAGAAACTGATTCCACACATTGTTATAATATAGAAATTTAAAATACTCTTTTACATATTTTTCTTATATTTGTCATCTTATATTTATCTAGAATTCCAAAACTTTTATTTAAAAATAAAAAAATGTGCAGAATAGGGTTAAATTGATTTTAGTATCACAAATTCATTCCCATATAAGCGTCAAATTTTAGTTCATGAACCTTTATATGCAAATAATTCACTGGCTTCTGAACAGAAAAGACATTAGACAGCGTGAAATATTAGTCCATCGTGCATTTTTCCCATCTAAACTAAAAGTTTTAACGTTACTTTCTGTGTACCTAAAATCAGGCAATATTCATTTTATCGGAAAACCAGGAAAAAAATGATATCAAATTTACAAAATTTAATGGAATGAAAGTGAAAAAGTCTTTCAAACGCCAGAATGATTCAGTTTGAATAGAATAAGTAAAAAATTAATTCGGTAGTACTTAAGGCCATTAACTTTTATTAACACTTTCATAAATTTTAATAGCCAGAAAAGTAATTTTTATTTCCAGAACCATACAAACACTTAAGAGAGAGTTTACTAAATTATTGTTATATTTACATCAGTTCTAACATTTAACGCAACTGTTTTCAATAGAAAATTTTGCGAAATAGCAAAATCAGAATGAGCGGTAAAAATAAAAACATATATTGTTCTTACTTAAAATTTAACTTCACTTAAATGAATCCATGCACTTGATTCCGAAGTAATTCAACTGAAATTAATAATTTTAAAATAATATAAAAACTTTTTTAAGAGAGTCAATTCATGCCTATGTGACATACATCAAATGCACAGCGCCAATTTAATTTAAAAATCCGTTGAGCATCCCTTAGTTGGTGCTTGTAGTTTTTTGTCACAGCTCTGCGAAACAAAGCGGCGTTAGATGTTAGCTGGCACGCGCAATTTTCTTCTTTTTCTTTTTTTATATTATCTCACCTAGCTTTATCACATTGAATTTGTTTTCGATACAGAAAAATATACTCCTTAATTTATTAAGGAATTGATTTCTGTAAGATATGGCATTGACTTGGCTTCGAAGCTGAAAGAGAAGAGACAGAGGAGTACTTCAAGAGATAACTTGCTTTAATTAGAAATTGATAGTAAAGCTGTGGTTAGTTATGAAACAGGTAATGCAGCTTCGAGGCATTTACTAATCGTTTCAATATTCCGAGACTAGCACTTTTGGGCGATTTTACTCCGGAAAGGGTGACAGGCAATGAGTAAGATGAGCGCATTTCCGGAGTTGTTTGTTAGGTCACTCTAAGTAAAATGTAAACATCTCCCCTATCATTTTCACTTTCCCCCTGTTTTGGTGAAAATAACTCCGCCTGGCTCATGTGCAAAAGCGAGAGGGTTTCTGAATACGAGAATATACAATAACACGATTTGCCGAGCAAACAGGAAGATGGAAACACAAAAATGTATGCATTATAATACAGGTAATCTAAGATTTCTAGTATGATAAGCATATTTAGAATGCTTGAAAATTCAAAGAACTCCAGATTTTGTCTTGAATTATTTTATACATGTGCGTAATTGCAGCTCGCACATATATGTATAACCAAAGAATGCATCTTTAGGGAACTATTACGGATACAGTATAACATAAAAAACAGGTTTTACTGAAAAAAATACAGCAAAACTCCGATTAATCGTCACCTTCCGGATGATGGATAACCGAATAGACAGACAACTGAAATCTCTTAAAACATATGTACAGTAACATGATTTCATTTATACATACAAATGAATCACTTGATTTTAAAAGGGGACTTCCGACATCAAGCAAACAACTGCTATATGTTCAAGCAAGGCATTGCTATGTTAAAAGGGGTCTTCTACGAATAAGTCTTCTTCTAACATCACATGGAAACTTTGGAAATCAATATCATTCAAAGAAAGACAAAAAACAAAGATAAACTCAGAGTGAATCGTGCACAATCAGAGTGCGTGCATTCTTTCGCCCACCAGTCCAGATATGATGTCATCGAAAGAATATAAAAAGAAATACCAGACTGTATTTACCAAGGCCTATTCCGAGGAATATTCGTTTATTATCGCTTCGAAAAAAGTGAAATCGCTTGCATTTTATACCATTTGCAAGTGTGAGTTTTCAATTGCTTCCGGCAAAATCTGCAACGACTTCTTCTTTAAAGGAGTAAAAGTACATTATAATGTAATTTGTAAATAGGACTTATTTGTAAACAGAACTCAACTGTAAATATGTCATCTGTAAATATGAAAAAAAGCTATAATCAAGAAATATATATATATGAAGAAATGTAAATCCATAAATAAAAGCTCTGAAGCACAAAAAAAAGTCAATAATTTATATTGGTAATACTGTCTAGATATAAAATATGTATGGAAGAGTGAGGACTAAAAAAAGAGTCTTTTTTAAAAATCAATACATTTTCATTTATTTTGTAAAAAATAAAATTTTGAGAAAAATATAGCCAAAATAAAAGATTGTCTCATTAGGCCCCCTACACCTTATTTGCATATGAGTTAAATGAAGCTAATGTTAGTACAGCTGCGCATTTGTGATCGTGTATGTATAATTGAAAATATCTCCCTCTTTTTCAAATGTGGAAGATGGCAGGTCTGGATTATATTTATAATAAATAAAATTTAAATATATATATATAGAAAAAATATCATTTTTGATATGAGTGGGCTCCCAATGACGGCTGGCAACCGCTATTTTCAGACCCAGTCCGCCACTGGCACTGTTATAGTACAAACCTACATTACTTTTACGATGACGGATAACAGAAATTGTCAGTTAAACGAGTGACGGTTAATCGAAGTTTCACTCAAAATAAAAAATAAATAAATAAATTTATATGACAATGCACAAACAGAAATATTTTATTTTGAAAAATAAACAAATTCCCAAAACTGTGCTACCGAGGACAAAACACGACCCATCAAAACAAGGATAATGTCAACGTCAGAGGTAAACGTCTTGTCAGACTTCCAAGAGAGATACACCTACCTCCCACAACAAAGTGAATATTTATGATATGCATTTGTTTACGTCAACGTGCATCTTGACACGTCAATTTGTAGTAAGAGGTGAACTTCATGAATGGGATTTTCTCTCTCTTTTCGGTTGAATTACTTTTATTTGTTTCGAGTAGCAGTATCCAAAGTACATAATATTAGAAGTGAATAATAGTTTAGTTTTCTCGTTCTTTTTGTGTCAGAGCGTAAATCTTTGCCGAAGGCGTGAAGGAAGTATGCATCCTATTTGAAAATTGAATTCAATTCTTTTTCTCCAAAGACGTCGGTAAAATAAGTAAGCATTGTGTCTGACGCGATGAAGAGGTGAAGATTTTATCAACACCACTCAAACATAGGGAAATGAAGTTCTTCGAATCACGACGGCGAAATTTAAGAAAGGTTTGAATAAAATATTGCGATGAATAAAATAGTTTCCTTTTACCATCAATAATAATAATACTATCTGAGAGTCAAATACGTATTAAGATAAGATTTATTTCACCTCGAAATCGCCCCAATTTTCATATTAATATTTGTCTAAACTGGACATACTCCAACCAAAAGCGATCGATGACAAAGTAGGTAAAATAAGTAACACTGACGGATTGGCAAAAACTGGTCACGTTTTATTCGATTATCGTTTCCCCCCTATTTCCTTTAAGCCTGTAAACCACATCCACAGCTACAAACTTCAGTCAAACGTTTCTTAGATCATTTTATAAGTGGGCTGCGATTAAGGAGTGAAAGTTTCCCTTACTGATGCACATTTCCTGTTCTCTTTAATTTCTCATATCATCGCTTGATGAAGTTCTTACTTAGAGACTGAAAATTTCGATACTCTAACCGAATAATTCCTTGAACTGTTATAATTGATTTGCTTTCGTGGAACCAGAGATGTGCCAGACGTGCCTTCTGCTGCACGGTAGCCATTTTGACACTTGCGTTGGATTGCGCAGATCTAGTGCGCCGTAACGGCTCGTTACTTATCTGAAAAAAAACCCAACTTATTGAGCTACTCTCTCATTTAAAAAAAAAACCGAAATTGCTCCATTATAGGGTTTTTTTCATTGATTTTTGAAATGGGTCCAATAATTTATGACCACCCTGCATATTCTAGCATCTATCTTCGCGGGTCAAATACCCTTCGGATGGTGTGGCGTGTAAATATGAAGTATAGGGTGCCACTTTTAAGTGTCGCCCTCGTCATCTGACTACATTTCGAAATGATTATCTCATATGTACACTGGTGTCCGAAAATAATGCACAATTTTGAAGACATACTATCGTCGGAACTCAAATTTCACAGTGAAGATTCCGTCACGAGGGCAGTTAGAGAGGTCACCAAAAAGGGGTGAAGGAGAAAATGGAGTTTGACCCATTCTGTTTCACAGAAAGCTGCTAACGAGATGTAACTTTCATCAATGGTTATGTTTGTTGTGCTTAGTATTTACATGCATTTTCAAAAAAATATAACGCATTTTCGAGAAGATATAGAGGTTTTCTTAAAAAATCCCACCTTTTTCTGCATGTTTTTTGCTTATAAAATGCAGAGTTTTCCCCCAATTGTACAAAACTTACAGAATACTTGACAATATGTAAAAGAAGCATTGTATTAAAATTTGAATTAAAAAAATTGAATATTACAGGAAATATGAGCATTTGTAGTAAATAATTTTTTACTGCGCGTGTGCGAAACGTAGAGTAAATTTTTTCATAACTTCAGAGCCAGATATATAGGGCAACTTATTTAAAAAAATCCAGTTCAATAACGTCATTATTCACAAAGATATAGGCATTGCAACTTGGTGAATATCGGTACACTCTAAGAGAAGCTAAATGATGAGGGTTCTTGCACAGACTGACATTTTTAAAACTTGAATCTTGAAATAGTAATCATCGAACTGTAATTTAAATTATGTATCTAACTTATAAGTATTCATGACTATTCAGGATATTCAACTTTCATAAAATTCAGTATCACAATTCGAAGATTCGAAAGAAAAAAAAAAAACCGTCCAAGAAGGGGTTAAGAGATGGAATTTAAGAAAAATTTCAATCTAAACCCTATTCAACAGGTGTACACTTGTTTTAGTTGAACGAGCTAAATTTTAATTTCATCTGGAACACATACAGAAAAATTAAATGCAAAAAATGGAAGGCTGCTTGAAAATAAATAGATATATAGAAGCTAAAAAACACCACGGTAGTGAAGTACATAGAAATTAAATTACTTTCACAAGGATGCCCCAAAATTATTGAGTACAAAATTTTAAAGAAATAATATTTCGGCTAACATTTGCATTTCAGAATTTATAACGAAGTTTGCAATTGAAAATAAAACGAACAACTATATTGAATCGGCAAATAAGTTGCTTACGTTTATAAGAATTGAAAGGTGTTTAGTTCTCGTCTCATATTTATAGAAATGAACGACTCCATTCATTACGTTTATTTTCAGAATTTGTTGTTCTCCACATGCGTTTTGTATCGCATACGAACATGACAATAAAAATCCGATGTTTTAGTAACTGGAAATGTAGTGAGAAGTCAGAAAGGAAATACTTATAAAAAGTCCTTACAGAACAAAATTATTTTCAAAATTTCAATTTCTGCATTGAATTCCCCTATTAAGCATGACAGCAATATCACAGTATACAAAAATAAAAAGATTTTTAGTCTGATCAATTCAGTAAACGCCATCAAGAAGAGTTGTGAGATTCATTTGAATGCTGCAATAGTAATATATTGTTCAAGGTACAGGGACAGAATTCAAGCTAAAAAAAAAGGAGGAGGGGGAAAGCTACAAAAAAAAAAAAACTATCGATGAAAATATAATTATAATTGAAATAATGAAAATGTTTATTGTCAGCGCTAGTAATAACGATTGCAATTTAAAACTTCTTGTAGAAAGTGTAGGAGACCAAGAAATTTTTAAAATATTTCTTCCATTTACTTCGCGTTTTTCATTCACCCAAGAAAAGAAATCAAGTGAAATAAATTGTCATAAATTTTCTATGGAAAAGTCAATAGAGACTTTTCAGAAAGTCGTCATCATCACACTTAGTGTCATCACGGTGATCACGTGCATTTCAAGCGTTATCAAAAAGCAGTTACAGTTATAATTACTCAAAGGAAATCACATTATGATCCCAGTGCGTGGTCATAACAAAATCAAGTCATTAAGCAGTGTACCATGAGCATGCGCGAAACAAGTTTTTATGGCAATTGTAAGTTTCCTATGCCCTAGTCACAGTTCCGAACTCTCTGCAGCATTTTAGAGAAACTTTAGTTTTTATATCTTCTAACTACTAACAAAGGGCCACAGTTATTTGCCACAGTCTTCGTCACAGTAACATGCACGAAAAATGCATTCATCAACAGTTGTAACTGAAAAATTTCCATACACCAAATAAGGAGTCAAATTCAAGTATTCCGTAATATTTACCAGCCATACTGTAAAGTCGATACACTGTCATTGCTAAACATAGTGCTGTTGGAGTTGTCAGATCAAATGCATGAAGATAAATTGTTCTTAAGTTGCAGACATTAACAGGATACGCGTAATCTGCCAAGAGAGTTCTATATTTTGGAAGGAAAAGATATTGAACATTATTAAAATGCATGTGAAGAAGTTCCATTATATGTTTTCAAGATTAGTGTTTCGGACCAACAAGTAACATTAGATTCGATTTATTTAAATTGCAGTCTAACAAATCATAGATGTATTCCTACAGCTGATTCATGGTGTAAAGCCTCCAAGTCTTGAATGAACAGTTTACTACGCAAAACGTCAGTAGCACGTTACATCACGCCATTTTATTATATTTAAGTGTTCCCTAACAAAAAAATGAGTTCTTATGTATAAAGTTTCGCTAACACTTTATAACTCTTCCCATAAACTATAAGCATTAAACCAAATGTCATTGTTAAAAGTGAAATAAAGTTTAAGTATCATTTAAGACTGCAGGCATAACATTAGTACATCTGAAAGTGTGCAATTCAGAAACAGAGTATTTTTCTTGAAACCCATTTAGCTGGTATTTCTCACTTTAACCATAATGAACCCACAGAATTCATTCCAAAAGGATTTTACTTTCGAGCAATTACTTAAGGTACCTATTGTTCTTTTGAATTTGCTCAATTTTTCGGAAGAATTATGGGTTTACTTGTTAATAGGGAGTTTTGTGAGGTAATTTCAAACGAAGCACGAAAGCAGCCAGATCAAGATGATCATTTTTAGACGCCAGAAAAAGATTAAAACCAACACCTTTCAAGGTGAAGTGAGTTTCAGTACACAACTTTTTTCATTATGCCCTAAGGCATAATCGTTGCAACAGAAATCGAGGAAAAACAGTTCCTTGTTTTAGTGAAGCGGCTATAATTTTGATTGTCATTTCGAAAAACGGAGGGATTTTTAATATGTACATTATAGGGTGGTCCTTAAAAATCAACTTTTCAAATTTTTATGGGTCACCCTCCCAATTTGTTTTATGAACTAAAATAAACTTCCATAAAAATTTCAGTTTTTAAAAATGTGTTTTAGGGGTCGATACCAAGCTTTAAAGTTTCGAAAACTCAAAATTTGAATAAACTGGTAAATACATAAATAATAATAAATAAGAAATGTTGAATGTAGGAGAGCACATTTCCCTTTGTACTCATCTCCACTACAAGTTCAACTCACAGTCAGCTTTCATGTTGAGACAGAAGTGTTTCATGCTCAGAAGTGCCCGTGCACATCACACTCACAATCCCAGCCTGAGCCAGACTCAAGCAGTTCAGTTTGTAGTCAGCTATTGAATTGAGTGTAGTGTACTCGTCTGAGTGGGTTTTTTTTTTGCCATCTTTGACTGTTCAGTTGAAGAAGGCCCAATCAAAATTTATTTAAAGTGAAACAGTTTGAAATGATAATATCAAAGTTACACTAATATTTAACTTGTAGTTTACAACACCTATACTAATGACATCAAGTAGCAAACCACCCATCTTAACAAGGAAATCTACAGATATTTGGCTTGCAGGTGAAATGTCTATATCTTTGTGCCAAACAAAGTTGCCATCTAAAAGAGAAGTTCTCAGAATTTTTTCCTGGGGTATTATTGATCAAATAAAATGTGTGAGCTTTGTTACAACTTCAGTAAAAATAGAGTTATGAAGAGGATCATGTATCCTTTATTGAGCACAGGATAAACAAAGAAATGCTCTATATGGCTTGCCATTATCATGGCCTCGAAATCAGACTTGAGGCAGTTATTAGTAAATCAATTAAATCAGTTCGAGTTTAAACAGGGCCAGACATACTTATGTTCAAATGATTTACAAATTCCTGGAGCTCGATCGATCACAGTAATGTTCAAACTGTCATATCAGATGTTTCAATTCATGGAAATGTGATCAACAGTGCATCAGATAGCATTGAGTTTGCCAAAAATCAGCTTGAGGAGTTCTAGCCCCAAGACGACTATATGGAACATTTAGAGCTCACCATCGTATTTCTTGGTGGAGTTCTAAAAGGGGAAGACGCTTTAGAGCTCCAGGGGGACTGCATTGTGCTCGATGGAAGAGGAAAACAATTTACTTTCTCAAAATATATTTACTCAGAGATCAATTTAAACTGTCTGCGAAATCTGGAATTTGCGATATTTGTTACGTAAGGTTATGTGAACTGCTGGTTTCAAGTCGCATTTTGTCCCAAGATATAATTTACAGTGCTTTAAAGGCCTAAAAGAGTATGAAGGTATTAATTATGAAATTTTGAAGTCTGCAATGGACATATTTCTTGGAATAACGAGTTACCTATCAGAAGAACTTGTTGCCTTTGTTATTTTACCCTTCAAACGGGCCCTAGATGATCTAGATGTCGCCCTTAAAAAAGATCTGCATGATTTTACATTAAATAACACAACGAGATATTTTAAAATCTTGAATGTACCATCAGGATTACTGCAAAAAGATAAGACAGAATGGAAAGAAGACGAATCCTACAAGAAAAGTAAAGCAATAGTTGGTTCATTAAGAGTTATAAATGATGTAGTAGAGCTTGGAGTGGACCTGATGGAATAGTACAGCAAATTTCATACAAAAGACGAAGGGCAAAAGCAGTACTTTTTACTGTTAGTAAAACAATTTAGAAGCAAATATCCGGACTATAACAAAATCTTTTAATGTTTTTAAAGTTAATATACTGTAATTCTTTAAACTTAAAATCTTTTTTAAAACTTCATATGTTTGTTTAATGCGTAATAAATCGAAAATATTTTAAATTGCATGAAATAATTAATAAATAAAGTTAATTTAACTGAAGTTAGTTCAATTCTAATTTTTCCTGAAATTCAAAAACTTCCAGCCATGGTAGCGACCCCTAGAATTTGACTTAAAAATCTGAAAAAATTACAGTGATTCTTTTTTATATAGTAGATCAAAATGACAGGGTGTCACATTGAAAATTCCCCAAAAAAATTTTTACCCTCATATAAGGACCACCCTAAAACCAACTAGTCACGTAATAATTGAAAATTACAATCTTAATCTACAGTACTTTGGCACATTTCTGAATAAATTGTATTGTATTGTAGCACACTGCAGTTCTTGAAATGAGTAATATTTGTCGTCAGAAACTACTCTTTCAAGACTTTCCACAGCGATTTTGGATTAGAGAGAAAGAAAATTCCTTCATAGATATAAAACACGTTAAGAGATAATTAAGAGAAAAAACCAACTAAGGTAAACAACAAATCCCCTTTTCGTATTCTAAGATAATCTTTTTCGTTATTTAATGAACTGAATAAGGGAAGATTTTCATTCCTAAAATATAAAGCAAAACACAAAAAGAGCCAACAAGAGTTTTACGCTTTACTTTCAGTCACATGAGTTTTCGCTTTACTCTAGAGTAGGCGGATTTCATTGCAGAGTACCGATAAAAGGAGCGACAGTCTTCTAAGTAGGACTGGGCGATGTTAAAGTTTTAGCATCGCGATGTATCGCCACTCTAACATCGCGATATTTCGATACATCAATGTTTCGCACTTACTATTGCCTAATTTTGCATTCTTACACTTTTGAGTGGTTGATTAAGACATTTATATGCTTATAATAAATTCAATCCTTAGTTACCTAACAAATAAAGTGTCAAAAAATACTATAAATTTGTCTAGTTATCAACAATAAATCGTATATTCAAAACAAATAATACGATCTTCTCTTCAACCAATATCGATGAACGGCAAGATTGATAATTATACCTTTGAACTTAAAACAACATCAGAGAATTTACACGATTAGAAGAAAGCACGAGGCCACACGAAGTAATGCACGTTTAGATGACTGAGAGATTCTACAACAGACAAAACACTTCGCTTCCTCAATTCTCGAGATGACGCCGCCACATCGGGATTCATCGTGTCACCACAACGATCCGCACTTCGCAACGTATGTCTCTGCTTGATGAGTCACGATGGAAGAAACATGAGGGAAGATACGCCACGGTAATCACTGATGATCGGGGAAGTGTCGCGCGCTTGTGGACATCGATGTCTACGATGCATCGGGAAACATCGCGGGTAAATCGGAATTTCCGATGCTTCGAAAAAAACGATAATATAGACATCGGAACGGCGATGATTGCGCAACATCGATATTTTCCGATGCATCGAAAATCGGCACAGTCCTACTTCTAAGGCTGGACATTCAGGACTGCCACTCCAAAAGCCATCGTCAATGAGAAAAACCAGAGTTAGGGCGGATGGTTGGACATCCATCACTCCATTTGGATTGCCGGGACATAAACACCTGCGGGAGTAGGTACATGTTTGAGGGGGGGGGGGGGGGGGGGGGGGGTTCAAAGAGGAAATCGGAGAAAGCGGGGGCGGGGATCGGAATGATTGGCAGTTGATGGATTTGTGTTGCTTGGAGCGGTCGTGAATGATCTGTCTAAATAGATGGGCTAAAAATGGAATGGCGTGGAGTGGAGCGCTAATGAATGACCAGATTAAGAATGCAGCGAAGTAACTAAATAATAAGTTTCGCATAAAGAAATGTTATCACATCTATATTTTTAAATATAAAACAATACACATAATTCTTTTGCCTTAATAGTAGCTGACACAGAAAGAACAGGAGTTTTACGCTTTGTTCGCATTCCTAAACGAGCAGAAGCGTTGGAAAATATGAAACACGTGAAATTTGTTGGTGGCGACAACGTATGTACTTTTATTGTAAACATCTTGGTGACACATGAATTAAGAGAATTCAATCACAGGAAAAAAATATAGAAAAAATATTTTTAAAAAACCATCTACACATGGAAAATCAGGACTTATACATGCACATTTGTAAATCAAGAAACACAACTGTTCAGATCATTTTGAAACTAAAGACGTGAACGTACAAATTACAACCAGAAAGCTACATTACCCCGACATATTATAAAGTTTGCCCAAATGAAAAGTGGAAATGTGTGACAGCTGCATAATTGAAGAAGTGACACCATTCAGGGTTGTAACAGAACGTTCGAGGAGTGTATCGCATTTCACGTATAGCTGATTCACTTGTTCGTGTGAGAGCATTTAAAGTGAATTGAATGCGTGGTAAAGACGGATGCGTCTAGAACGGAATAGAACACAGTAGTAAGGTTTTTAGAGTCAGAAGGTGAGTGTAATGCCGTCATTTACCGGCGAATAGTGGCTGTTTATGGTCAGCACTGTTTAGGACGAATACCTGTGAACAAATGGTGTAAGAGTTTTCGTGAAGGGCGGAAATCAATACCCGATCTGCCAGATCGGGTCAAGCAAGCATCGTGATCGGAACTGAATCCACTGCTGCCGTTGATGAAATAATTAGAGATAATCGAAGGGTTATGACTCCTGAAATCTGTACAGCAACGAGTCTGAGTAAAGGAACAGTGAATTCAATCATCCACCGACATCTGCAGTACAGTAAAGTGCGTGCGCAATGAGTACCAAAACATCTTAGCCCTGATCTTAAGAAGCAACAACGGGTGAGGAGTTGTGGTGATCACATTCAAATCAAAGAGAACGGGTATGCAGTGGGGGGAACACACATCATCTCCTCCACCGAAAAAATCAAAAGCAATACTGATCGCAAGGAAAGTGATGCTAATGTATTTCTTCGATCAACGCGGACCACTTTGGATTGATTTTCTGCCACGAAATCGCACTATCAATTCTGTGCAATACTCTCACGGAACTTCGCAAAGCAAATGCCATGGCCTTCTCTCACTACAGTAAATCCTTCTTCAGCATACTACGCGACCACACGTCTCCTTTAGTACCTAGGCAACCCAACAAAAAATCCGTTGGGAAGTGTCGAAACATTCAGAACACAGCCCGGATTTGTCGCCATGCAACACATTTTTGGACAATTTCAGATAAGTTTGCAAGGGAAACGTTTTCATTCGGACGACGAAGCGAAGGAAGCAGTGTAGGACTTCTTCCAACAACAACCTCAATCATTCTACACCAAGGCCTGTTGCCGAAACGATGGGACCAGAGTTTGAACAATAATGGCAATTTCTGTTAAATTTATAATAACGGCATTACTTTTTCTTACCTTGTCCACTTTTCATTTGGGCAACCCTTATATCTTAATTTTTAATAAGCTCATTCATAAGACGTATATAAAATGCAACTGGTATTACATTTTCAAAACCCTTGTAATTTAGGAAACTGGAAATGTAATATAACCTTTTCCTGCTTTCGTTTGAAGTATCAGATGATCTACTAGATTTTGCTAACGAGCCTATTATTTAATGAAGAAAATAAAATTATATCATTTAAAGGGAAATAGTGTAGAACGTGAACACAGCGCCATCCGCGCCGCGGCCAGTAAACATGAAATTTATGTTTTCAGTGAACGCGAATTTTTGCGTAAAAAATTTTTTTAGAAGCGTCACGAATTTCATTAACATAAGATTTATAGCTTTCTTTGTTTCTTTCAGAAATAAAAGAATTTCGTGACAGAAAACATAAATTACTATTCCTGTATTAAAAATCTTTATTCTTTTGTCATTCAAGCATGAGGAAATGTAAAATATTAGATTTGAATATATTTACATGTAACATGCTTCCACCTACGGGACGTCTAAAAGAGACATCATCGACAATATCAGAAAGATTACTTCAGGTTTATATTATCAGTGAAGACGACGGTAATTCATTTGAGGAACCAATATTTTTAGAAAAACGCCAAATCTAGAGATTCAGCAAAACAGAATAAGGATAACACTAGGAAACTATCTTTTTCTTTCAAATGTTACGGGTAGAAAATAAAGCAAGTTAGGATTATGAAATAATTTTTTTTAAAAATACTGTACCTACGGGTAAAACGTTCTTTGTAGGTACTGTACCTATGGATAAAATATTATTTTCAGGTTCTGTCCCTACAGATAAAACGTTATTTGCAAGTACAGTACCTAAGAATAAAACGTTATTTGGAATATTCCTTAGCAGGACTTTTTTTGGGGTGTGTGTGGGGTGTGTCTATATTCCTTTTTTTTTGAAGGATTCCTCTTTTTTAAACTTCAGATTAAGAAATTTAATGTTATTTTGTAAAATCCAGAATTTCCATTTAAAGGTTTTAACAAATCACAGAGCGAAAAATATATAGCTAAATATCCCTATACCAGCTGCAGGCGAAATCTGGGTGGCGTTCTTGTTTGAGCACTGGCTAAAAACACATTAGGACACGGGCTCGAATCTTCTCCTACGCACAGCAACGTGACAAACTTTGAGAGGGTGTATTTCGGATAATTTTTTTTTTAAAGTTATGTCAGTGAAATCCAGTATTTAATTTAATTTTACTTCTTTTTCCAAATTTAGTCTATTATCAGACAAAATTATAATGACTCCTATTCTAATTTCCTTCTGATACTTAGAAGTGTTCTAAATTAAAAAGAATAAAAGTAGTTTTAAAACACACACTTTTATTAGTGTGCTAAAAAGTAGAATTTTTTAAAATTTTAATTATTTCCTACTTTTTTAGTCTTTAATTTATAATTTATTATTATAAACAAAAGAAATTATTTATCAAACACAAAAAACTAGAAAAAAAGTGTAATCATTTTTTTCTCAAATTCTCTACAAGGTAGTGCCACTTGTATGGATGTAATTGTATTAAATTAATCTATGAACTGATAATTAAGCTCTAAAATATTTTTAAAATGTACTGTCATCTAGAACTCACAAGTGTATAAAATAACAGTAAAGAAAATACCTGTAAAAAACGTTTCATCCTTACGTTACTTGTATTTACAAATAACGTATCATCCGCAGGTACAGTACCTGCAAATAAGGAATTATTCATAGGTACATTACCTGGAAATAACCTATGTACACTATCTGATCAAAAGAAGAAGAAGAATTTCACCTGAAAGGCTAAACTGACTGACCTTGAACTTCGATCATGTAAAGAATAGACTTTAACTCACATTTTAAAGTTAAAATTCGGTCCTGAGGGCAATTAGGGGACCGCCTACAAATTGATGAAGACGAAAATTATTTTGCTCCACCCCGCTTCACGGAAAGCTTATCACGAAATGAAACTTTCAGCAATGATTATGTTTGATGTGCATAATATTTACATGAAGTTTCGTAAACACAGTACAAATATTCGGGAAGATATAAAGGTTTTCTTAAAAAATCCCAAATTTTCCTGCCTGTTTTTGTTTATAACATGCAGAGTTTTCTGTTATATTATACGAAACTTGTAGAGAAAATGACAATATGTTAGAAAAGCACTGTGTAAAAATTTGGAAAAAAAATTGAATATTAGAGAAAATATGAGTAGTTGTAGTAAATAATATTTTACTGTGCATGCGCGAAACATAGCGTAATTTTTCTTTCATGACTTCAAAGCCAAATGTGTAGGGCAACAGATGTAAAAAAATCCAGTCAAATATCATTAAGATTTAGAAAGATATCAGTATTACAGTGAGCAGAATTTTTCTTCCCTCTAAGAGAAACAAAGCGATGAGGGTTTTTTCCACAAATTGATATTTTTAAACTTAAATTTTCGAATAGTAATCGTCGAACTGCAATTTACATTATGAATTTTATTTATAACAATGCTGGAGTATTCAGCATGTTCAATCCTTATTAGATTCTATAAAATTATTCGAAAATTTAAGTTTAAAAATATCAATTTATGGAAAACCCCTCATCGTTTTGTTTCTCTTAGAGGGAAGTAAAAATTCTGCTCACTGCAATGCTGATATATTTTTAAATCTTAATGATATTTGACTGGATTTTTTACGTAAGTTGCCCTACATATCTGGCTTTGAAGTTATAAAAGAAAAATTACAATATGTCTCGCGCATGCGCAGTAAAATATTATTTATTACAACTACTCATATTTTCTCTAACTATTAATCAATTTTTTTTCCCAAATTTTTGCACAATGCTTTTCTAACATATTTTCATTTTTTCTGTAAGTTTCGTATAATATAACAGAAAACTCTGCATGTTATAAGCAAAAAACAGGAAGAATATTTGGAGCTTTTTAAGAAAACCTTTATATCTTCCCAAATAATTGTGCTGTGTTTAGGAAAATTCATGCAAATATTATGCACATCAAACATAACCATTGCTGAAAGGTTTCTGAAAGTGTCCGGATACTTTTGACCAGATAGTGTATATGCGGCGCCCGGAGAAGGAGAGGGTGGGGGACCAGTATTGAATTTGACAGTACTAGCATTTACTGCATTAGTAATAATTATTTTATGAAATAATTATTTTATGATATAAATATAATTTATCGCTATCTAAATGTTTTAATACACAATAACTATATTAACAACACTTTTAGCATATAAAGATTACACTTTAACCAAATAATTGCGAAAAGTATCTAGAAAAGTTTTGGGTTTTAGCTTATAGTGACAAAGTAATGGAAAGAGCAATTGAAAGAGTTTCTTCCAGAAACTGTTTCAATTAGACGTATATTTTTATGAAGTTCATATTTGTTCTAATAAAATGTTGGTCCAAATCTGTTTTATTTAGTTATTTATCCGTTTATTTCACAAATAATAGAAATCACACGAAAATGTTTGAAATTTTCTCGCTCTTTTAAACAAAACTTTTTTTAAAAGAAGCATATAAAAAGTTTGACATACATTGAATTAACATTTTTTTTTTTTTTTCGCCTTCGCTCTGTACATTAAATCTTTTATTGTGTCGAAATACATCGAAAAATTAAATCTACAGTAGTTTAAGGTAAAATCGCTGATAATTTCAGAAGGCACTGATATGTTTAGGCAACTTCAACCGTAAAATAGTAATTTTAACAAGAATCTTGCATCAGAATTGAGAACATCGAGATTAAAATCGGTAACCTATAACGTTCCTACAAGTTTTCGAAGAAAGCATTAATAAGCAAAAAAAGCATTAATAAGCAAAAAATAAATCATTTATATAAAAAAAGTATTAATAAGAAAAGTAAGACAATTTAACGGGATTATTTTGATGATTTCAGTTATAAGAATTTTTCAAATAACGGATAAAACATCCCCGTTCGGTGAAATTTACGTAGAACGGCATAATTGTCATATAATTCAGATAAAAGATTCTATTAACATGAAAGCAACCGACTCTTCTAAGAAACGATAACATGGCAATGCTTTATTTGTTAGTATAATCCCATCTGTCTAATGGCACCTTCACAAAGATATCATTAATAAAAGAGCCTCTGTAGTTTTAGAACTAAATCAAGCTCAGCGTCTTAAAAAAAAGTCGTTACGTAGATGACGATAAAGTAGCGGTTAGTGACCTAATTAAGCTTCTCGACCATCGCATTTGTAGAACCTTAGCATTCATTTTTTATCATTCTTTCAACAAATTGCTTACGATCCATTTAAATTTAACATTTCAAACTCATTGCGTAACATTAATGCACGTGCAGACAGAATTCATCACGATGCTATTCCAAGAAACGTCAATTGGCTTCATTATGCACTGAGCAGAAACCTGTAGAGACATCATTTTTAAAGCCTGACAGACGCAACTCTAAGCATTTTTCACAGTAATACTACATGCTAGAACTTTTCAACACAGATTAGAAAGGTCCTTTTCATTTCTTATCTCACTTTCGGTGTACAAGTAGCAATAAATATGAAAATAAACTAAGTAAAATTCATGAAAAAACTGACAAGAAAATTTTATAAATTCAGTGATTTAATGTTACAATCTGTTTGTATATTTAATTTTCCTAAGTAAAATATTTCGCAATGGATTCTCATAAAATTTCGGCTTAAACGTTTAAATTTCTTTTGCTCTGCCTGACCCCAAACTTTAACAGTTAAGAGAGTTTGGTCTGCATGCCTTTGAGTGTATTTCGAGAGGCATTCAACTCATTTCAAGAAACTAACATAAATACTCTGATTTTGCAAAATGGTTCTGGTGGGAGGCAATTATTATCTTCACTTGTACAATTGAATACAAATGATCAGTATGAAGATATATTTCTGGTCTCATATTTGAGAACTAACTACTTACAATCAAATAAATGGGGACAATTTTATCGGAAAATAATGCAAAGACTCTTACACTAGAGATGTAACGAATGTATCCTAGGAAATAATCATCAAGTACATTTTAAAATTCTGATAATCGATCGTATATTACAGGCTGAATTTTTTCTTATTCGATATTACGAAGATAAAAATTAATAGTAAAGATCCCGCCGTCCTACGTAGATTCCCGCTTTTCCTCCTGCTGTCTAGGTAGACCGCGATATTATTTTCCCGCACTAATCTAAGTGGCCGACTGCCATAATGATTCAGAAAACAAGTGTCTGAGTTAAACATACTTAATATACAAAATATTTCAACTTGTTTACATTAGTAATGAATAATGTAATAACGGTTCAAAGTAGCCTGAACAGCATTTGTGTGTCAGTTAGACAAAGCAACAACAATAAAGATGCGTCGTTGCGTCTTTCTCTCGCTTTCTGCTCTCCTCTTCCGGTCTACCGGCAGTGGCGGATTTTCGTACAGGTGCTAGAGGCGCTCACCTCGTACCTCCAGACCCTAGACGGCCTCAAAATATATTCGGTGTACACGGCAGTGCTAAGCCGAATTTACTACATTTGTTATTCGGAGGGGCCTGAAAAAAATTTGCGCCTGTGGCCCCATATTTTCAAAATCCGCCACTGGCCATCGGGTTCGAGCTTTGACCTCATCCCATGGTGTCATATTTAGCTGGACATTTCTCTTTTTTTTAATAGCCTTAGAGCAGATTCTTACCCATACTTGCATAATTTATTTCACTCTGGCTTCACGTTAGAATTTCTCACCAACACATTCAAAAGTCTATCCGTTAAGCATACATTTGCAAAAGCTGCACGAGCTGAAGCGAATATTTTAACGTTGCCTAGCACTATGGAAATAATGCACATTTTACTAACTTATGATTTAAGCTTCCGTTTAAATATTCATAAAAATCCAATGTGGAAGGGAAGGGGAAAAAAGAAAGAAAAAACAACAACAAAAAAAAACAAGCCTCAGAAATCCTCTTTAAGATTAAAAAAAAAATCGACTTCCATTTTCGTTTACACCATAAGCCTTTTCATTTTAGAAGAAATTTCTAGGAATGCATATGCAAAGTCAACGTCTGCCGTTTAAATGACAGCTCGTCCAGACACTACGTCAGCTTGATTACACCAGCTCCAATTATTGTCAGCCAACTAAGAGGCCATTTCAGTAAGCAGCAGTGTAAAAAAATGAAATGTAGCACCAAGCCTCCGAAGCCGCTCTCTGTAATCCAGAGACAGTTTTTCAAAGATAAGTCGAGACCTCTCGACCTGACGTATTTTTTCTAACGAGAAGCGGGATAATTATGCTTTCAGGAACTGTTTTTCTCGAGTTGATTCTGATGCAAGTTAAAATTAGAGCGCCAACATCTGTCTAGATGTAGATATTAGTTTCAAACAGTTAGCTACATCCCGGATTGAAATTACATTGATTACAATAGAAACTATTCTGTCAAAATCACTGTAATCACCAGTATGATATTTTTTACGCAAATGTACGGCAGTCAAAACAACGAAAGTCTACAATAACCCAAAATGAAAATTACATTCCACGTGTGACAGAATGAGAGTTCAAGATATTAAGCAAAAAATTAAATATTTTAATAATATAAATTTAAATATAGTATTTTCCATTCCATTTTAATAACATAAATTTAACCTTCGGTCGGGCGCAATACAAATGCTAACAAGTTCGGGAGCAACTCATCTATGAGATTAAAAGTTAAATTTTTGCTTGGGCTTAAGGAAAAGCTTATCAAACTGAACTATTCGGTGATACAAAGCGATATTTGCGTTTTCAAAGAACTTTTTTGTATTTCCTTGTAATTTCAACTAACAAAATGTCCACGAATTCAGGAAGGAGTTTACGTTTGTTTTCCCATAGGGTTCCTTAGCAATGACAACTGTTGCCGTTGAGATCCTGAAATAATTCGACATTTTTGAAACAATATATTGGAAATAACGATCAATATCATTGAATTAGGGGCTGGGATACAGGTATACGAACTTTTGCAGGTATATAAAAAGACATATTGAGAAAAATTTGGGAAATCAAAAATACAAACGCAAGGGGGCGCAACTCATCTAACAAATTAACGTATCTCTCACGTACATCAAAAGAGCGCTAGCGAAAAACCACGATACCCTACCCTAGTATGAGTGGTAAGGAGTTAGAAAGCTACTAGGCGTCCAACCCCATTCTCGGTAAAATCCACACTTAGCCAAAAAAAAAAAAAAAAAGAGTGCTTCATCTCACAGATTAGATGTGCCCGACGGAAGGTTAAAAATAGTCTTTTCCATAGTCTTTTTAGGGAATGGTACGATTTCATCCAACAGAAATAAAAAAAAAAGCAAAGTTTACTCCTAAATTCTTTCTTCACTGTACAGTAAACCAAACTTTGTTCAGTCTAATGCAGTAAGATATAACGCTGAAAAATCACACAAGTGAAAAAATTTGCCAATAGAAGTTATTACTATTTGTCAATAGAATTAATTATCCAGTATGGAATGGATAATTAATTTCTAGAAAATTCATTTCAAAACTCCCAATTTTAGTGATGTATCTAAAAGTTTAATGGAAATTAAGAAGTTATAAACTCTTACTCGCAAGTAGTTTTTAGAATGGTGCGTGTTTGATGATTTGGTGAGACGAAATTAAAAAAATAACAATCGTCTTCTTCTTTTATGTGAGTTTTACAAAAAAATAACAGAGCACAGTATTCGAAACAGATAGAACTTTTCTACACTTGGCACAACAAGAATAAAGATATAATCACTCATACTGTTCCAAAACAGGACATATCTGAGAAAAACAAAAATCCAACAGAAAAAAAATGGTCTCAATCGTCACTAATTTGCAACCTATAATACATTTGTTTATCAAGTAAACAGTTAAACATAGGAAAGACTTAAAAATGTTGGAAAATGTCAGCTAAAAATTAAATATTAAAAAGTTATTGATGCCTCACTCTCAGCCGCAAATGTAAATTCAATTTTATATGAAAAATTTTCCTTAAAACTTTTTCTAAAAAAATACCCATTAGAATTTCTCGTGAAGAGTATTTTCTGAAAAGAAGAATGTCAGATAAAAAGTATGAATTGTTTATATTCTAGAGCATACTATAAAATGTGTCTTGCTTGCCTTAACGGCTGCAACAGCTAAGGTAGAGAAGTCCCGCCTTCGTGACCGAAGAATCGAGATGTGGGAGTGAAATCGGCTCAAGTATCCTCATGCTTCTTCCTTCGAGCTCAGACAACTTTCTTACCATACAGAATGACGAGGTGTGCCTGCAACAACACATGCTGCAGCTGAAAGTGGAAATTAATAAACAAATGTGTCGTGTAGCTGCAAAACTGGCCATTTCCAAAAAAGACAAAATTTGAGAAAAGTCGAATTTCTGTCACATTACGCAAAAATTAGATTTAAAAAAATAATGTGCATGGCATTGGAAACGTTTCAGCAATGTGTTTCAGTAAGCAAAATATGGAGGCATGGTATTAAGAGGGACAAATGGACTCCGAAAAAACGTGTTTTTGAAAAATGGAGATGGTCAGTTTTGCAGCTACACGACACAAATAATCGATAGGTCTGGCTGTTGTTGTTGTTTTGGGCTTTATGGCTCAAATGCCAGATCTGGCCAAGCTGCGTCAAGTCGATAGGACTGGAGGAGGGATTTAAGATGCATGGAAAGTATTGACTGGATTCCTTTTTCAATTTTAATTTATCAGTTTCAGTTTATTTTTCGCTTCTCTGTTGGGTCTAAGCGAAATAGTTCAGACAATTTGCTTAGTTTCAACTGAACACCTCTCATATTCTACTTAATTTGCTTTTACGAATTTTCATAAGTTGAGAGGGGAGAAATAAGTAACTAGCAACTGTGTGTCTCTTTAGACCAGAAAGGAAACGAAACTCAAAGAAGCAAATGAATAATGTCCATGAAATTAATACACTTCTTTACATTCATTTTTAGCGCAACATAAACAAAAGAGTTAACCCTTTCCGGCATTGGCATTCCCGGAGTAACGTGCTAACGTTTCTACACATTTCTGCTTTTAACTTGGGTTAGAAATGGTTTGTTGGGGCCTAGATTTCAACGTCACCTGGATACAAATGAATAATGAATGAATAATTTTATTTAATTAAGAAAATAATTAATTTGTAATAAATAAAAAAATTTAAATGCGAAGTATTTCTGAGGATTTTTTAAAATTTTTAATTTTGTTTAACAAACAATAATTAACCGGAAAGGGTTAAAGATTTGATTTTATGATAACAAAAAGACCGGATTTCGTGCAATGATTCTCATAAGCTCAATTCGAATCAATTTATCCATCATTCCGAATCGATGAAAATCGACTTATTTCGCGAACTTTTCTAAATCACCAATTCTACAACCTAAACAGGCGGACAGAAAATGTCCCCAGGACAAATATCCAACATAAGCTGAAGTGGAGGGGAAAATAGATAAGACATCCTGTTACTTTCTGAGGTCATCATTCGACATCCCTCAAAAGCCACCGAAATCAAGCATGACTAGTGGAGGTGGGAAGAGCTTTCAGAAACTTTTTTTCTGCCTCCTTTTTCTTCATTTAAAAGCCTTTCTTTATGTTTTATTGCTACAACTAAAAATAGATGTTTGATTAGTTAGAGGTTAATGGAGGTTGAATAAATAAAATTCAATGTTTGTTTGGTCTTTATGGTGTATAAAGGAAAAAGAATTTTTGGTTGTCTTTGTGTTGAGTAATGATAAATGAATAAAAAATAGAACTTGGTCTGTTTATAAGTTAGACGAAAAATTAAGAATTTTCATACTAATATGTAGGCTTTTTTTTTTTTTTTTTGTCGTCTGGATGATAGATCAAACAAAAATTTGCATGTTTGCTTAATTTTTGATGATCAAGATAAACTGTGAGGTTTTCTTCTCCTAACAACTAATTTTTTATTATATCCTTATGCTAAATACCAAGGAAACAGTTTTTGCTTGATATCATGCAGCTCAATATATGCAAATAAATTATACGAAACATCAGTAACTATTATAATTAATTTCTTTCTTTATGCGTATCTTTTTTTATAAAAAGGGGTAAGAAAATGTTTAGATAAAAAAATAAGTATTTGAAACTTTTCATGTTATTTCTGAAAAATTATAATGTGCGCGAAAAGATCTTAGCTACAACAAAACAAAAGTAAATAAGAAAAACTGACTTTAGGAATTTCACCCAGAGCGAGAGAAAGCATTTGGTGAGTACAAGATGTATTGAAACAGAGTAGAACTGCAGTAAAATATATAGAAAAACGAACAACTAAAAGCTAATTGAAAAAAGGAATATTTTATGGGGAATTATGATGATATGGTTTCTTATTAAAGTATGATTCATTCATTTAAATTTAATGACCTTCCGATTAAATTCGGGGAATTAAAATTCGATTTCTTTCAAAAGAGGACAATAGGGAAAACTGCAGTCATCATAAACAAAATACAGTAAAACCTGTCTATAACGGTATTGTAGGGACCTAAAAAAATGTATTGTTATAGACAGTTTGAGGATTTGAGCATCCAATACTTATGTGCATGTATTAATCAGAAAGGAATTACTCCGGCCAGCCTTAGCTTGCGGATCAAACATGAATGAACCGAATTGTGCTCGTATTAATATGCAAATATATTTTATTGCGCTTATTGATTGATGTTACAAATAATCGCTGATATAAAATTGTATTTTATAAACATATAAAATATACAATTTTATATACTAATATAAAATTTTATATTTAAACTTTTTTAATAACTTCAAAATGAAAATTTTAGTTGAAAATTTTGTCATAATCGTCATTAACAGTACCTTTAAATCGTTTTCATTTGGTATCCACTTTTACTTTTTTCCTCAGCATCTTCAATGTATTTTCTTTTCTTTTTTTTCAAAAAAAGTGGATATCGTCGACTGAAAAATCCCGTATTTTTAGCAGCATCAACTTGCTTTAGTTCTTGATCGATTTCCGGAATTACTTCTAGCTTTTCTTCAAATGCCAATGTTTTACACCGCACAATCCTAGATTCAAAGTGTTAACACATCAAAAGCGAATTGTAAGGAACAATCGGTTGGTTGGAAGTACTAAAAGAGAATGAACAAGTTTGTGCCCACCAAAATTCAGAGACAACAAACATTTGTGCACATTCCAATCGCTAGACCCCCTCCCCCGCTGATCCCCTTGATACAATAGGCACCAGTTTCTAGCCCCTTCACCCCGACTGCCCTGTTATCTTACATTCTTGACGTTATGGCATCGTTTTCCAAGAAGGAAAAAATCGGGATTGTACTGTACCATCTTTCTAAAGAGATAAAATTATCGTTATAGACAGGTGAGTCTAAAACGTGATTATCATTGATTGACGTTGCAATACTTTGAAAATACATTGAGTAAATAGGAATTCCGCCGGGACCAAAGAAAATATCGTTATTGGCAGGTTTATCGTTATAGACCTATCGTTATACATAGGTTTCACTTTATTAATATGCAAACTCGCATTTCAATTAACAGATATAAAAACTCGAATTTTTAGTTCTAATTATTTTTAATTTCTCGTTAGAAAAAATATGTTGAATATTTTTTAAGAACAAGGGGGAAATGCTCTAATACATTGCGTTAAAAGTTGAACTCAAATCTAAAAAGTTAGAAATCCAGGCAGTGGTTTTCTGTTTACTTTTCATTAATACCTATTTACGATTCTTGAAAATTGCTAATTTAGTGAGCCCTCAAGAAATTTCACCTCAAATCCTCCGTGCCATTTTTCGTAACTTTTACAAAGTATTTATGAATATGCACCAATAATGTTTGTCTTTGAGACAGATTATACGAAATTAACAAAACACATTTCTTAGTTTTTTCAAGGCATTAATGACAAAAATGTAGTAAGAAATCTATTCAAGGATTGAATAATAATAACAATGATGCAATTTTATTCACAGTGACCGTTTATTTCTAAACAGAGATTGAAAGGAAAGGAATCATGAGCTGAGTATTTTTTTCAGTCTTTAACAGCAGACTAAATCCGAAAATGAAAGAAAATTTGTGGGGATATAATGATTATTTCCAATAATATTTTCGAACGAGAAATTTTTATATATTTCATTAAATTTGGTTTCCATCATCATCCCTCCTTGTCAGTAGAAAATTATTCTTTTCAGAACTGTCCATAGCTTAAAAGTTCTTTTCTTTTTATTTTGACTTATCGCTAATTTTTCCTTTCTATATTTACAATAGTTGTAAACTTTTCTTATTCCCACCCACTTTTAGAACAGTTTACCTCATATAACATGGCAAATAACCGGAAGTGCTTTACAACATCATTTATTACCATTATTATTTTCATTATTGCAGTATAAAGGCATCAAAAGGATGGTAAAAAAATCAAGTTTATACCGCAAGGTCGCTCAATCAAATATGAGTAAAACAGGTCTGACCTTGTTTATTGTATCGAGCTGAAGTATTCCCTCGTATTGCTGTACCGATTCCCGTATTTCGTTGTCAGCTCATGAAGAGAAGGATCTACAATTAGCGGCATTTTAATTTCTGACTGAAAAAACTCCTTATCCCTAGTTGTTTCTATTCAATCTGGAATCTGGCCAATCAGGGTGGATTTTAGAAAAACCAACATATGGCAGCATTTTTCAACCTTTTTTCCCCTTGAAATTCCTTTAGAAATATAAAAGTAAGTGGCACATATATCTTATGAAGTCGGTTGGTAAAACTACGACCGCAATAAAATTAAGAAACCTAAACAATACGTGTAGGCGCACTGAGACTTCAATTTTTAAATTAAACAAAAGATCTTCAACACAAATAATATATTACAAGTTTCACAAATGTAAGAAAAGCGTATTTGTGAGCTCAGCAGACCTGGACAAGACCCATTATTATATTGAGATTACTACCGTCTATATTGTTATTGTACACTGGTCTTCATATTTATTCGATTACCATAAAGATGGATGATGTTATAGCAATAAAGCGAGCGAATAAAATCTGTCATTCAATTCATAATCTGCAGAGTATTAAAAAGTTGCTTGCGAATATTCTTTTCTCTCAATTTTCTACCGTGTTTTACACATATTTAAAAAGAACTCAGCAACCATCAGCTTAGTCTTTAATTTGAGGATTTCTGTTAAGAACTTACGCAATCATTCAAGACGTTCTTTATTCAAAATAACAATAATGATAACAAGAATTCGTAGAATTTAGTTAATTCATGGCAATCTATGCAAGGGGAAAAGGACGCATTCTAAAAAGCAGATTAATTTTATCACTCAGCAGATTAATTTTATCACTAGAGCTTCGATAAATCCGCCTTTTAAGTTATGACTCTAAAGAAACCACAAGAATAAAACTTCGCCTGTTAATATCAATAAGCCGATTTGCCTTCGGCGTTTCGTCAAAACTAAAAACTAGATTTCTCACCAACACGTAACTAGAGCCTCATTTCAATTCGTATCACAACGAAGATTTCCCTACTTAATATGCAAATGCTTCTTAGTAGCAATAAACCTGCTCTTTATCAACATCTTTCGGAATGATTTGAATAAGATTGTGAAGTTGCACAATCATTCTTACAATTTCTTCTCCAGTCTACCTGCACCACAGTTATAAAAATCGAGTTCACAGAAAGAGAATAAATAAAGTTAATTTTAACGAATTTTTCCCTTACACTATAATGTGTCTTTCTTTCTGTATCAAGATTGACAATGGCGTTTGAATCGAAGAGACATGCTCGTTCTTATTTAATTTAATTCTTTGGAACTTCTCGAATGCAGATAGAAGAAAACAAACGCCTTGGGAAAATGTACGCCAGATTGCTTAAGGCAACAATGGATTTTCCAAACATTTTTCCACCAATTTCCAAATTGTTCTGAAACTTATCAGAACTTTATATCATCATTCCTTAAATGTAAAAGAAAATGAAGATAAATTTTTGGAAACTTTTTTTATTTATTGAGCAGAAATAATCAAAATTTGTTTAAATATTATAAAACTTCAACATCTTTCAATGTACATTAACTGATTTATGAATTGCATATACAAGTTTTGTGAAGTATTTTGCATGTTTTATATTAATTATATAATTTTTTGCTTTAAAAACCAAAGTATTTGAATTTTTGCAAAGAAATTTTTTTTTAAACCTTTGAAATGAACAAATACTAGGGTTTCAATATAAATAAATTTTAAAAAAGTTTTTTAAACACATTTTTATTACACAATAAAAAGTAGATATTTTTTATTACATTACACAATGTATAAAAAAGTGAAGATTATTTTATTTTAATTATTTTTTACTTTTTAGTCTTCAATTTATAATTCATTATTTTAAACAGTAGCAGTTCCTGCTAAATCACCGTGGGGGGTGATGTAACTTGAAGTTCAACACTGCGAAGTCATGATTTCTGCATAACTTAAAATAGGCTTTTTTAAATTAATTATGAAATGCTTAATAATTAGTTAATCAGCAATTATTATTAAATTTTTGACTTGATAAAGGTTATACTTAATAAAGAAATTACTAATTTTAAATTAATTTTATTAAGAATTTACCTTTAAAATAATTTTTTTTTCATTACTTTTGCTATGTCCCTTACTCTCGTTTATAAATATTTACAAAACTGCGACTGAACATTGAAATTTCATTGAAAGTTGTAAGTTGAAGTAAATACATATGTAGGGATAAGATAGTAATAAAAACTACTTAAAATGAGATCTCCTTTACTGGTTTTATTTCGAGTGAAAACATTATGAAATTTTTCCTAAATGTTCAGGTGACTATTAAATCACGCGAAGAGGCACACGAATGGACAGACAGAATTCCCTTTGACGGATTTCGTCCAAAATTATTATAAATCCAAAATTTTGTTAATAACACTTCTTACCGAATTCCATTCCTCTATTTGGTTCGGTTTTTGAATTATCACACGAACAGATAATTTACAGGGAGTTTTTTTTCGGGGGAGGGAACAGGGGGACTCTAAAACGTACAGATTCCTCGAAATCTCGAGGTCGAACATATCGGCAATTACAATACTTTTTCTTTGCATATTACGAATTGTTCAAAGAAAGAAAAATGAATTATCATGTTCATATACACACGAACAGATAATTTCCAGGGGGTTTTTTCGGGGGAGGGAAGAAAACGTACAGATTCCTCGAAATTTCAAGGCCGAACATATTGGCAATTACAAAACTTTTTCTTTGCATATTACGAATTGTTCAAAGAAAAAAAAAATGAATTATCATGCTCATATACACACGAACAGATAATTTCCAGGGAGTTTTTTTCAGGGGAGGGAAAAGGGGGACTCTAAGACGTGTACAGATTCCTCGAAATCTCGAGGTCGAACATATTGGCAATTACAATACTTTTTCTTTGCATATTACGAATTGTTCAAAGAAAGAAATATGAATTATCATGTTCATATACACACAAACAGATAATTTCCAGGGTTTTTTTTTCGGGGGAGGGAAGAAAACGTACAGATTCCTCGAAATTTCAAGGCCGAACATATTGGCAATTACAATACTTTTTCTTTGCATATTACGAATTGTTCAAAGAAAGAAATATGAATTATCATGTTCACATACACACAAACAGATAATTTCCAGGGGTTTTTTTCGGGGGAGGGAAGAAAACGTACAGATTCCTCAAAATTTCAAGGCCGAAAATATTGGCAATTACAAAACTTTTTCTTTGCATATTACGAATTGTTCAAAGAAAGAAAAATGAATTATCATGTTCATATACACACGAACAGATAATTTCCAGGGGTTTTTTTTCCGGGGGAGGGAAGAAAACGTACAGATTCCTCGAAATTTCAAGGCCGAACATATTGGCAATTACAATACTTTTTCTTTGCACATTACGAATTGTTCAAAGAAAGAAAAATGATTAATTTATGGTATTGTATCTATCTATCTGTGTCCTGTGGTACTTTTCAATGCTTCACTTATCAATGCAATTTTACTTTCCTCTCAAACTTCCAACATTTTATTCTGAGTGGATAAAGTAACATATGGCACTAGAACTGCTGTATTTGATATAATTCAAGAAGCTGAAGCTCCCCGGGTTTTTTTTTTATTTTTATTTTTTTCCAAAGAAAGAACTTCTTCGCGATCTTCAATAGGATCGTTCAGAATAATTTTGTGGCTTCAGAAATTTTGGAAGCACTTCTTTTCAGACATTTCATCTTTTGCAAGAACTGTCGAAAAAAATCATTTTGATCCCAGAAAATATTCATTCAGATTTAACTACAACATTTTTTTAATAATTTTTTTATTTATCATTAAATTTCTTCATTTTCTTTTATGAGTTATTTATAAGTTTCATCTAGCAAAAAATATTTCCACGGTGAAAAAACGCTTAAAACACAGTTTCCCTACGGCTGGGTGCTGTCTAGCTGACAGTACTTTTTTCAGTAATTGTGCAAACTCAAACAGATGTAAATTGGACAAAAAAAAAAAAACCAGAGCGAATATGAATAATGTTTCTCGAGAAGACAAATTAGCGGCTCATCATGATGAACAACTTCTGTACCAAAATGTTTTCGATAACTGTAGTTGCTTAGAAGTTAGGAGCTGAAAAGTGATTTTCAACCCGTTAACTTCCGACTGCTTTTTAACCAATGGGTGTGACCACCTCGTTGGAAAACCCTCATCAAATGTAATCTCTTCCTTTCTCTTTCATCCTCATAGCTCCAACCGTTATGAAATTAGGAATGGCGGAGGGGTGAAATTTTCCGTTCTTTATATCTCCAGGCAAAATGAATCTACCTTCACCTTCAGGATTACTGACAGAGATTTTTTAATGCCTTTGAACCAGAAAAATGTCGGAAGGGGTACAGACTCACGATTTGCACAGAAACATTCCAATGAATATGCTGCAGTAAAGGCTTTATATTTCAAGACGTATATCAACATTTACGGGTTCGAAATTACCACTTTGTTAAATTATTTACAGAATAAACTTCTGAAAATGACCTACAAGGTTTTCCAGATTGTTTTTAGCATTTGTTTGTGAAATAAACAAAAAAAGTGGGGGGGGGGGGGGTAAAAAGTGCAGAGGAAATTTAGTAAGTGAAATCCTTTCTATCAATCCAAAAAATAAAAAAAATCATCTAAATGTTACCAAGAAATTTTTTTGGAAGACTGTTGACAAAATCTTCTCCTTAAAAAAACTTACAAATAATTATATATTTCGAAAAGCATGAATATTTACTATTTTAAATTACGCTAAAAAACTACTTTTTAGAGTTCTATAATTGTTATTTGTTACATTAACAGGCAGAGTAAGTAATGTTAAATTTAAAGCAACAGTATAACATTATAAAATACAGCAACGCGAATTCACGATTCAAAGTTATTGCAGAAGTACAGCAGCATTTCATGTTCAAACTTGAAATTCTCTTCCCTTGCATTTAAAAAATTTAAATTTGACAGAAAAAGGTTTTTTTTTCTTCTTGAAATTTAGACTAAGAGAATATGAATTAGTTTTGGTCTACTGAAAAAAATAACCAGTCGTGCGAAAACAGATTAATGTTAAACTTTTCAACATGAAAAGTTTAAACTGCAAAACTGTGGTTAAAAAAAAGGAAGAAAGAAAATACGGAAGGATAATTTTAAAATTCAGTTCTTATGGCAAGCCTTCGTGGTAAAACAGGATTCTCAACTATAAATATTCATCAGGAAAGAGTTTACTTTCAATGACCTAGAGCGAGAAAACTTTTCTTGATGCTTATGGATGGATATGTAAACGCAACTCACCAGCATGCTTCATCAATTTAAACTGCCTCGATTTGTTTTGCTTTTGGACTCGTAAGAGCCAAAGAAGTACTGACCTGCACGAAAACAAAGAAAAACAAATGCGGATTTTCCTTGATTACTAACTGAAATCTTTCTCCTTCAGGCTAAAAGAGGGGAATTATTTTCTTTCCCAACAAATGCAAACGTGAACTTTCATTACGGATCGCCGACACGGCTACTGACACAATTTATTCGAAAAACGCTTTTGGCACTTTCTCCTTATCAAGTTTCTGACACCACAGATATAGAATTTTTTTAACACCCCAATCCTTAGATGTCAACTGACGTAAATATTACATATGTATTCTCTTTATCATTACAGTAAAACTTCGATTAACCGACAGTTTCTGTTATCCGTCATCGTCTCAATAATTATCAACAAACAGACATCTTTAAACTTGTCCGCAGATTAATTTTTCACCCTCCTGTATCAAGCAGGAAGAGACTGTACTGTAGATGACGATACCTCCTCCAAGACACAGAGGGAGATGACAGATTATTTTAAAGTAACGTATGTTGATGGTATTACGATATATTTTTGTACATTACTGCTCCGATATTAAAGTTTATACCGATCGCTCCATAAAATGAAATACAATGGGTGTGTATTATTCACTTGAAAGGATTTCCTTCTCGTCCCAAGCCAGCAGTGAAATCACATTACTGTACATACGGATTAAGAGATTTCAGTTATCCGTCACATTCCTGGTCAGGACGGTTATGGTTAATCGAAGTTTGACTGTATCTACATAAAACTAAACAAATGTAAATTAGGTTTTGTGTGGATAGTGATATAGTGAAGCAGAGGTAAAACGAAGTTAAAAATAAAGTTATGCTTATTCACAAAATGTTATCGACATTTTAAATATCACTCCACTTTTTCGGTTAGCATGCCGGGAAGTGGTAAACACGCATGATAATTTTTTTCCCATTTCAATCCTTAATCTTACCAGTTCGCATTGAGGATTCGACCCAAGTGTGATTTGAAGATGAAGAAGGGAAAGGAAAGAGTACAATACAGCGCAGTTAAACCAATACAAACTTAGCTCAGTGTTTTACCTTTTATCTTAACCCCTTCTCAAAAGAGGGAAGCAAAACAGGGAAATGAAAATATTAGTATGATTTACGATTTTAATTAAATAATACATGCAAATATCTAAGCCTAATCGTATTACAGTCAAACTTCGATTAACCGTCACGGTCCGAACTGGGGCTGTGACGGATGACCGAATAGACGGACAGCAGAAATCTCGTAATACGTAAGGACAGTAGCGTGATTTCACTGCTGGACGAAAATGAAAATAAAATCCTTTCAAAGTGAATATTGCATTGAACTTTACAAAACGATCAATGGAAACTTCAATTTTAGAGCAGGAATGCACAGAAATGACGGATTAGATTTTTTCAGACGATGACGGATAACAGAAACTGACGGTTAATCGAAGTTCTATTGTATTTTAACTCTTTTTTTAATTTTGTATATTTTTTTCGTTAATCACTGGTTCGATGTTGGATAGAAACTTTAATTTTGCCAGCCGGTAAAAGAGAAGGCCCTTAACGACCACAGTTTTTTTAATAATAAGTAAATGGCTCTTTTATTCGATTGCTGATACAGATATAATTTTCAACGACATTTTTTGATGAGTCATTTAAAAACCAATTTTTCCAAAAAAATTTCCTATCGATAATTGATGTCACTTTTAGTGCCTTACAGAAAATAGGAAACACCACTGACTTCTTCTGTTTCCATCCTTTTTCGTTTATTTTATTTCGAAAAAGAAAAAGATATTTCTTTTGAAAGAAGAGCTTGCTTCGAAGTTTAGAGACTTGTATAAGTCATGGTTTCGACAGTTTCGTACTTCCAACACAATTCGAATGAGCTCCAAAGTATCCGAATAGAGTAGGATTTCCGGATCCGAGGCCATGGAAGGCATCTAAAGAATGAGATACAGAAAAGGACTCGAGGAAAGAAGACTCGAGACAGAAAGGACTTGCACAGACTTTGTTACTGCTTCTTTTCCTTTACATCAATTAAGGGATGGTCAGTAAGCATATCGTTTGGAGTTAAGACAAATTTTCGATAGAACTATCGTTAAACTTCCCACTTTTGCAGATTATTAGCAGCATTCAAGTCTTTTAAAGTTCCTTAATGCACATTAGTTTTAAAAAACATGTATAGTTGAATTGTTGTTCATTCTCGAAGTAAATCTACTTCGGGAGTTATTCGAAACGACTTAAAAATATAATTAGGAATCCGCCAAATTCGTAGATCACATTATATCATTTATAATATCTTCAATAAATGCGCAGAAACTAAACCCTTTCAGTAAAAACTCGCCAGCACTTTCAACTGAACTCGTTAAATAAGCATACGCAATAAGTAAATTTGTTCCCAACTCTTGTTTAAACACTTTAAATCGGCAAATCTCTCAAAATAAATGCCGGAAAATACCACCTCAAAGTCAATCGGAAATCATTTCTTATGCAAGATTTCTATGCATTTAATTAAATAACCAGCAAAATTCGGTACACTTCAATTTAAAATAATTGTAAAGAACTTACTTTTCACATACATGCCTACTCACTAAACCTGAAACTACTCGAAAGATGATTTAATCTTCCTTGTCATCTGAGCACGTTCACTCAACGAATGAACGACAGATAAATTAATGAAAGTGAAAAGTATATTTAGCAGAATAAATACCTCATGATAAACAAAATGACATCATCTCAAATTTCAAGGATAGTTGTCTACCTACCTATTTTGATCGCACTTTTCGTAATCTGTCATTAGAGCGAAGGGATTGAAAGAAAAAAAAACTGCTTTTGTTAATGATCATTGCAACCAAAAAGATTCTATTTCTGAAATTTATGGTCATATTTACTGATAAAGAAAAACTAATGATGTAGTCAAATTAATGCAGTAATGAAATTTAAAAATTAATCATTGCCAATTTCAAGAAAAACGATTTTCCAATGTCAACACATCTTAAGTAATTTAGAAATAATTTCTCATTGTTAGAGAATTAAGCAAAATCGAAAATAGGGGAAATATTTCACAACGTTCTATTATTTTCGAAAGACATAGCAAAATCTTTACATGAAGGCAACGAAATATTGGGAAATAGTATTTCGATTGTTTAACTCAAATGGTGATAATAATAAATAAATCGAATGTTAGTTTCTCAGCTTTAACCTTCAACCTCTGAACAAAACCTGAAATTAAAATTAGAAAAAATTTAACATCAATAGTTGTGCAAGTATAGTTTATACACTTTTGAGGAAAACATTTACTACAATAATTTTACTTCAGTATTTGGCGTGGCATGAAGATGTAATGAAGAACTTGCATAAACTATACTTTTAAGTAAAACTAAAAAAGTGTGAAAATATTCATACCGACGATTAAAACTTTCTGCCGATAATTCTCTAGTTTTATTCCCTCTGATGGTAATACTCATCTCAATATATTTTTAAAAATGCAAAACAAATTAATGTTATAATGTGTTTTTCCATATGAATTTTATAATAGTTTATTTTATTATTATTCAGAGTTTTATTCCCACTGAAATCGTCCATGTGTTTTAATAACTAAATTTTAAAACTGTTATAGATGCAATCTTAATTTTTCATACACAACATTCCACTGATATACTAACACTGTTCCACGAACTGAATGCTATACAATTATAGCCATTAAAAAATGAAACGTTTTAATTATGTTTAACATAAATCCATGGTTAAAAAGCGGTTTTTTGTATGTGTTTCTGAAATTTGTCTTGAAATTCTTGTTGATTTCAAACATTGATTTATAACATACATATACTACTGTGATTAATAATTAGACTGATCAAGTCATCCACGTTTTATAATCTTCGCGTAAAAAATTAGAGTTTGTTTAAGAAAAAATAACCTACAAGAATAAGTTCCGCACAAATGGTACAGCTACGTTTATTTGAATTGTTAAATAATTTAAATAAAAGCATCAAGAATTTAAAAAAAAACATAGCCTATTTTTAAAAATCAAATTTAATTTTCTTGCTTTTTTATTTCATAACCTTAACATAATTTATATTTTATTATTATTTTGTATTAATCGAAACTTGTATTAAGAAAGAACTTCAACTGTCGCACATCTCTGCTATGCAGAGCAGTGTAAAAATATTCATTTTGATTGTGCACGATTTTTGCCAAAATGTAGTAAACGCAATCAAAATTCAAAGCATCCTTCGGCCAAAATCCAATTTGATACCATTCACCAGTTTGACAATTAGCGTCGAGTTCTTGACGTTGGTTTTTTTTCTCATACGCAGCGTGACAATGAAGACTGTTTGCAGCAGCACTGATGACCAATGTGGCCTGTCTGTAAGGTTAACCATCGACCATAACACTCACCGTGATACAAGCAGCCAAAGAGCTCGAAAAAATGATAAACAGCTTATTATTGACCAAAAAAATTTTGCCTTTAGTCACATTTTAAAAAAAATAGGAAAGCAATTCTTGAATGTTGTCGGTAATTTCGGAATGTTTCAAAAATTGTATATAAGACAGTTTATCTTAAAAACTATTTTTTGAAGTAATTTTCAATTGAGGTTTGAATTTCCTCTGATTGAAGATTACAAAAATCTAATGATAAGAATGATAGCAAACGTATTTAGATGTTCAAGGTCCAATGAGAGGTTTGTTTAAAATATTATTCTTCGAAAATTGTTATCTTCAACTGAAGAGTAATCAACGCAATTACTCGCGGAAGGCTACGATGTCACTCTTCTGAGAACAGCTGATGAAATCACACACACAAAGGGACAGAAAACGTCATTTTTCGAAAAAAATTCGGTATCTGAGTTTTTAATAACAGATTAGAGAAGAAAAGAAGGCCTATTAATCAAAATGCAAAGGGTCTCCGCTGTCTTGCGGTTTTGATTACCATCACGTCCACGCACTAAACACTGTCTAGTCCTAAATCTCCAATCAAAATCCTAAGCGTTGCGTCATCGAGGTTTCTGACTTCGAAAAGGATATGCTCTGCTGGAGGAAGTACTTTCCTTACAAATGATTCCGAAAGACAGTGGTCTAAAAACTAGGTTTGCGACCTTAAATTGGAGCAGGAGAGGAAAATCGTGGACGTCAATAAGAAAAAGAACCTAAAAGAAAGTTGCTTTAATACAAGGGAGAGTGAACAAGAATTTTTATCAGGTAGTTATTGGCACCGAAAGTGCTTTTTCTTTTCGTAGCAGGGATATTCCAGTATTATTGCTTCGGGTTATCACTGTCTCCGTATTGAAAAGGGAAAGGAAGTTATTGATGCTTAACAACATCCGCCCTTTGGTAATGGCAATATATTTAGCAAGGGATTCAAGAGTATTTCCTTAAGCTACCTGCAGTTAAGGTTTTATTTGAATTTCATTCATATTTCAGAGAAATGGTTCGATTTTCGATTAAAAGTTTTTAAAATATTTTCCCTTGTTTCCTATATAATAAGTTAGATCAAAGTTGCATACGCAAAATAGTAAGCAAAATGTTCTTCATTTCTCTAAAATTATGCAGCAAACAAGATGGACAAAGTAAAATCACACGAAGAAATTTCAACAATAAAAGATATTTAAGTGAGTATATTTTTTAGATTCAACTCATTTGAAGAGTTTCTGCGTATATAAACGTAAAATTACATTAAAAGCTCATTTAAACGAGTTGTGCACGCAACTCTAATATTCACATAAGTGTCCAACAACTGGCACATTCTGCTGAAGTGTCCAGTTGCTGACTGATTACATAATAGCACATTTTAACAAAACTTTTCAACTTGTCTCTAGGGGATATGCATTTCTCATCATTACATAAGAAATCCGTCTTTTATACACATACAAATTTTCATATAGTTTTTTCGAATCAAATAATCACCAATGCTTTTTATAGTTTTGAAGGTTTGACTATTTATAATTCATGAATATGTTTAGAGAAGAAATTGCTGTTTAATTTGTGGGTTTATACCGTATTAATCAATTAAATGCAATAGTAGATATTATTATTAGATTTATAATGAATACTGTAATGTAGACACATTAAAAATATTCATTATAAATCTAATGATAAAACAAATATAATTTCTTTATTTAGTGTAATTAGTTATTTCTGTAGAGTACAATGAACAAGAACTTCCAATCTCTTTAAAATTTCATTCCAAGGGGGAAAAAAAAAATTACAAATTCTATGTATTTAATATCTATATTTGTATTTTTCTTTTTAATACTGCTGCCATGGGTTTCAAAATCATTCTAGAAGGAGAACATGTTTCGCTGCAAGAAGTCCATTTAAAAAAAAAAAATGTAAATAAAAGTTATCTGCACACACTCCTAGATATAAACTCCCTCAGGGTAAATAAAGTGAATTCGAAAACTTAGTCACATATTAAGAACTTTATTCGCTTGACGCAATTTTGCAACCAGAACAAGTGCCACTTGAAAGTGGCAATAATTTTGAAACATTCCCAAGGTATCAGACGTGTCGTTTATTTTATAAAAATTCCAAATGGACATTTTGGAAGTATAAAAATCTTAAAAGAAATCAAAAGGCATTCATCATTGGATAAAAATGTGAAGCATCCCAGCGATGCAGAGGATAAAATGAATGCACCTGCCAGAATGTAAAAGAATGTGAAAGTCAACAGAATTTCTACCAAGACTGGTAAACGACAGTAACATTGCCGAAGAACATAAGATTAATCGAATGACACAAAATGTAATAAATATAGCTACAAAACTTTTAAAGAGCTATCTCTCAGCAGGACAGCGAAAACGACCCATATTTAATGACTAAAAACACTCAACTTATAAAAAAGGGTAATAAAAAGTAACGACATATGACAGTATTACATAGCCGCTTCGTTTTTTATTTTTTCTTTCTTTTCTTTTTTTACTTAAAATTCTTGTCCTGCACGATTTATAATCAAAAACTTTTTTATAACATTTCCCTGAAATCGAAATAATTTTTAAAGTTTCGAATAAAGGTCTGTGTTTTTCTTTTCAAAATAACAAACGCATTATTACAAAAATTTAGGTCTAGCAAGCATCTAATTAATGTTTTATGTATGTTTGTCGAACGGACCTGATTAGAGAATTCAGACTTACAGAATTTTCTAAAGGAAGAATGAAGTATTATAGTTCATTCTATTGATGAGTGACATTTCTTCAAAGGGAGAAAAAATCACGCTAACGAATGAGTCCGAAACTTTCGAAAATTACAAAGCAGCAAGCAATATCCATTAAATGAATATTGCCAACAATTTTTGTATAGCAGAAGGGGAAAAAATAGGAAAGAAGAATAGATGGTTACAATAAATTTTTAGAAACTTTTATTATCAGTCTTTGTTCTCAAAGAAAATCTGGTTTGTTTAATTTAGTTATATTAACGTCCCGTTTTGAAGCAACACGAGGGCTAAGAAAATCTAAAAGATTGCAGGCAAAAAGGTTCGACGCTTGTTTTTCTTTTTAGATGTCATTTTCATTGTTAATTTTTCGAAAACTGCAAGAATTGTACTTAATTCTCCTTCGTTTTAAATTTTTAAATAAATATACAGTGGCTCGCAAAAGTGTTCGTACACTTACGATTTTCAATGAAATAGTGCTCTATCCATCAATTAAAATTAATATTTCGGAATAGGTATTTAATAATAGGATCTATAAACTGTTCTTAACAAAACTACATGAAATATTTTAAAAAAATAGTAAAACTTTATTTTTAAGAAATTAATAATCAAAAAGTAACAAAAACTTTATCTCACAAAAGTCTTCGTACACTGAAATATTTTCGGATAAATTCATAATTTAAATTATCGTCTGTCGCTTTTTTTATTTTTGCATTGTGGTGGCATTTAAAAAATCGTTTGGCTTTAATTTTTGCTTGCTTACACCGTAATATTCTATTTATTATTTAAAAATGGCTCGTAGTCGTAAAGAAACAACAATCAGCATTCGAAAATTGATTGTTTTTCATCATACTAGTGGTAAATCAGTTCGGAATATCGCTAAATTAGTTAATTTATCCCATTCTACAGTTCAGTATGTGATAAAACGCTTTAAAGAAGAAAATCGGATCGAAAACAATGTAAGAAAAGGACGACCGGCAAGTTAACAGAACGTGATCAGAGATTTATAATTAGAAAATTTGTGAAAAATCCACGTTTGAGTGCTTTAAAAGTTTCTGCAGAATTTAATGAAAAATTTTCTACTCCGATTTCATCTGAAACTGTTCGACGAGTTCTCAGAGCGGCTGGATTAAATGGGCGTTCTGGCCGTAGAAAATTTTTTGTTAGTGCGAAAAACAGAAAGCTTATGCTTTCCTTCGCAAAGTCAATGTTAAATAAACCCGAAACATGTTGGAATAATGTTTTATTTGCAGATAAAAGCAAATATAACATTTTTGGTTCCGATGGACGTATAATGGTATGGAAAAGAAAAAATGAGGAACTCAATCCCAAGAACTTAGTTGGAACAGTTAAGCATGGAGGTGGAGGTGTCCTTGTGTGGGGGTGCATGTCAGCACCAGGACTAGGTAATTTGGTATTTATTGATGGCATAATGAATCATGCTCTTTATTTAAATATTTTAAAAGGCAATTTAAAATTATCAGCCCAAAATTTGGGTATTGGAAACAAATTTTTTAAAATCAAGATAACGATCCTAAGCACACGCCTCTCAACGTTCGCCTCTGGTGTCTCTATAATTGTCCACAAAATTTGAAAACACCACCTCAATCGCCAGATTTAAACCCAATAGAACATATTTGGAGGGAACTGAAGGTTAGAGTATGAAAACACGGCATTAAAACTAAAAGCTAACTAAAAACAGTAATGATGGAAGAATGGATGAATATTGATGCAGAAATTACAAAAAAACTAGTGAAATCTATTCCCAAAAGTTTAAAAGCTGTTGTGGATACTAAAGGATAGCCTACTCAATATTAATTTAACGAAAAATTAGAATATTTACTAATATGTAGAGATTTTTTTTAAGTGTACGAAAACTTTTGTGAGATAAAGTTTTTGTTACTTTTTGATTATTGATTTCTTAAAAATAAAGTTTTACTATGTTTCTAAAATATTTCACGTAGTTTTGTTAAGAATAGATTATAGATCTTATTATTAAATACCTATTCTGAAATATTAATTTTAATTAATGGATAGAGCCCTATTTCATTGAAAATCGTAAGTGTACGAACACTTTTGGGAGCCACTGTATATTTATTTGATACAATTTGTCGCAATTTATACCGCTTTTGCTTCACGTAAGAAATATTTGTAATCTCTCAGCAACAATTGTGTGTAATCTTCACAGTTACACTATTAGGAAGAAGCGCAACACTGGCCTACAAGATTTTCAGTTCTTCACTTGAACGTATTCGCGCAGAATAACGGGTTACAAACTTGGGTTATGAATAATGTGACCATACGTTCCCTACCAGAAAATGGGACAGTCCCGTTTTTTGGTAGCCTGTCCCGTTGTCCCCAAGCACAGCTTCGGGACGCCCAAATGTCCCGCTTTCAGATAGAGACCAACCCACGATAACAATTTCAAACAAGAAGAGGCCAAAAATCAAAAAATCCTACGGTAATGTCTAGTAGCCCGGCGATGACGAAGCATGTGCTATACTTGTCACATATATGTAAGTTGGTCAGAAGCCTGCTATCTCGCACTTAGTTCTAAATAGTACATTACACCGCACGAAGTGATAGAATGAAACACTGGGAATATTTTAAGCTAAAGTCGTTGGGTGGAACTGTTCAAACACTTTCAAGTTAATAATTTAAATCATACGAATTTTCGTATAATTATTGAATATATTCTATGTCTGCCCGGCACTAATGCACCCATGGAAAGGATCTTTTTTCTTATGAATAAGTTGTGGACAAGCTAGAAAATACAGTTGCAAGTCGCAATTTATAAAGCAACGTTAATTATCAAAGTTAATTTTAAGAAATATTGCCAAGAATTTCGTTCTTTTTTTAAAAATCTACACCAATTATACTGAAGCAAATGTGTTCTTCAGAAAAATGCAAGATCACATAAATTATTTATTTTCAAGTGTTCATTCACTGAACAAATATTCTTGAATTTACATAATATTAAATAAAAATTTAAAAATGTCCCGTTTTGAGGAGGAAATTAAATGGTCACTTTAGTTATGAACGAATCCAAACTGCACAGTTAGGTGTATCAGACAAGCGTACAGATAAATACACGCCAAATCTTTCCATAATGAATAAATGCAGCGCGAATGAGTTCAATCTTGAGCAATAAGAAATACATTTTTATTTTTTCTTAGCATTTCTCAATTGAATCATCGGGAGATTTAAAAAAAAATGGCATAAAAAGAGCAGGTGATTCTTTATTATGCAGTTACACAACATCAATAAAAACCTCCGCGACGCGTTTGTTTTAAGTGGACAGAATAAGTGTTTTTTTTTTAACCCACTAGTGTATATTTTCAGAGTTCTTTTAATTTCTAAAGTACTTACAGAACGTACTCTCTTCCGAAATTCATCATTAGTTTAGTTATATTAACTCCCCGTTTTGAATTAACACGAGGGCTATGTTGGGACGGACCTCGTAATTTTGAACCCCTGTCAGATGACGAGGACGACGCTTGAGCTGGTACAACCCTCTCCAAGCTTCCACGCCACAAAAGCGGGAGGACGTTTGGCCCCCTACGTATGATTTAGCATGCAGAAGGCCCACGTACACGGCAGTTCTTCGGTGGAGTCGGGTTTCGGGCCAGGAAGCCTCCGGCCCCAATGCCGAGACCTTACCACTAGGCCACCCCGGCCCTCAAACTGCATAAACACATAAATTTTATCACCCAGTAATGCAGAAAGTTTTCAAGTAGGATAGTGTCAAACCTCTAGATGCCTTAATTAGCACATTTTTAGGCATACTTGACTAACAAGGCGGGACATCGGATTACTTGCTACACCCGACACTTCACATTCCTATCGTAAAAAACATAATAATAATTGTTCCACTGAAAGCAGTGTGTGCGGAAAACATTAAGCCCATTACGAATTCATATTAAGAAAAGGCAACCTCGAGAAAATGCGAGCTGAAAATATAGCTAACATGAGGATGACCTTAAGAAAATTCTAGTTGCCAGTCTGGATACGCCCGTCTAAGCAACACCCCCACCACGAGGTTGCAATGGGAATTTTGATGCTCGAGTGAAAGTTGAAACTTTTTTTTTCATATTTTATGTAAATTTTCAAGCGTACCACGTGCTCATGTGAATAAAATGTTACTAAAATATTTCTAACCGCTTTTCACTCTTATTTTTAAGCGGCTTTATCTTTTTATGGATGTAGGTTTGCAGATAAGACGGAAGTAAAGGATGATATTATTAATTCATTCCTGCACAATTGCATGCATTGGTTCCTGCTACAATTTTCAAGAAAACTGAAGCAGTATACTTTTCTACAAATGATTTTCGATTCTATGAAGAAATTTATAATTCTGGTATAATGGAATGTGATTAGAAATAAACAAAACGCTGGCTTTAACTGTCTGTGCATTTAATCAAATAAAATTGCTTCGCCTTGCTTCTCTCGGTTTGAATTCGGTGTTTAGTATTAAAATATAGCATAAACTTATAGCAGTTAGGTCCAAACTTGCAGATCTCCATTAATGTGTGCATGTGTTCTACTCGTCATTATTCTATACCAACAAAGCATTTTTGCCTATGAATTTAAAAGATATAGTATTTATCGAATTCATGAAAAAATCTAACGTTATGTGCGATTTCAATCTTTTTAGTAATTCACATCGCAAATCATGGAATGTTGGTGTAACTGCTCAAGTCACGAACATTTCAAATTTTGTTCCACTCTCGCAGCGGTACATTCTTGTTAATGAGCATTCGCAAAACAAAATCTTGAAATTATTTCGCCAGAAATGTAAATTTTGTGCAAATTTCGAACGAATGAAACGCATAATGATGTAAATCACATTATGCACAGTCAATGTCCACAAGTCAAAAGAAGAAAAGACGACCGCAGGAATTCATTATCATGATTTATCCTATCTCATGAAAATGCAAATTGACGCCTTCTTTAACAACGTACATAAAACTTTCTATACCTTCGAAATTCCTTTTTCCACTACAGGGCTAAGGCCTTAATTATTAAAAGCAGGCCTGGATTTGTAAATAGGCAAAGTAGGCAACTACCTAGGGGTTCCCGCAATTCGGAGGGGGGCGCTGAGACCTCCAGATACGGAGTATCTGATTTTGATACTGATTGATCTGAGATTTTGCTTTCAGAGTAATTTAATTTTATGTTTGCAATTACTTTACAAAGGACGTGTACTCGAACTTTTTTCAAATTAAAATCAAGTATCGCTTGAATTTTGAAACATTATTCTAACAACATTCCTAATTAATTACCATTTGCAAGTTTTATATTATATTTCATAATTTAAAAAAATATATATCCGATCCTATAATTAAATAGTATTTAGATTGTATTTTAAAAAAGCTTTGTCATTTTTTTACGATTTTCTTTTAATTATTCTTAAATTTTAATTTTGCATTTTTTTATACGCGATATACCGAAACAAACCTCTTAAAAGTGATCCGCAATTAAATGTTTTGCTATTTCAGTTTGTAAAAATTTGATTCTTAAAACTACTTATATAGAGATTAAATTAAAGTCAATAGAAAAAATATCTGATTTTGGAAGATGAGAAGGGGAAAACTTGAAGAGGACTTCAGGAAGAAGTTGGGGAGGACTAAGGATTCTCAGAGGGCTTAATACAGCAATGATTACAAGAAACAAAATCTAACGAAAAGACT
>BGPR01000202.1:522785-549209 GCA_013235015.1 Araneus ventricosus
GCGAACAAATATGGCTATTTATGTTCCGAATTTACTTTAACAACAATCTGATACACTGAGGGCACTATGTTTGGCTTTCGCTTAGCAGTGAACTATTCGAAACATAAACACTTCTGAGAAAACTGGTTGAAGATTTAAAGAAGGGTTATCTTATCACTGCAGACGCGGTCGGTATCTTTGCTACGCAAGGAATGTTATCCACTTTTATGCTAACCAGTTTTCGAGGTTTTTATAAAGTAAATAATTCTAAACAGAAGTTGATTTTTGGATGAATAGATTATTACCAATTAATCTCTACTGAAGAGTTTTAAGTAAAATATTCATAAGTAGCAACATACCTCACCAAGTAGGATGCATGTTTTAGTTTCTTCAATTTTTCGTTTGGAAATGCAATCACATGAATATCAAGATATTCTGCGTATGGATAAAGTTTTAAAAAATGCTGAAAATCAAATTTAAACAAGAAGCGTTTCAAATATTATTGTTTTGTTTTAAATTGTATTCTGAACATTATAACTTTTCTTAATTTTTGCTATAAAGTGCATCGATATCACTCAAAATATTTTAATAAACTATAAGACACCAGCTAGCTCTTTTTAAATAATTTCATTTCAATACATTCACACAAACATATACAGGCAAAAAATAAACTTTTGCAATAATTTCTAACTAATAACAAAGGTTTTTCTTTAATGCTCACTTCTTACTAGTACAGCTCTGACTGATTTAGTATAGTTCTTAGTGCACATGCACATTTGACACCACTAGCAACATAAACAGAGAACCAATTTTTGAAAATTCTCTACGCTATGCAATTTAGTCAAAAGAAAAAGGATTTGATCGATTCCTCTTTTAAATTTGTCTTTTACAGACGAATGGTACACTAAATAATACGCTAAAAAATACACTAAAAAATTCAATCGTTTTTTATCTGTGTAATTTTTGAATCTCTTAACAATCAGCAACTGAATTATGCTTTACAAACACTCAAATAAAGGGTGCGATGAAACCATTTCAGAATAGAAAACAAAGAAACCTAGATAATAAGAAGTTGAATACGTAAAACAAAAACTGGAAGCTCACAAAATTTAGTACTTTCATTTCCTCTGCTTTACATTTCTCCGGTATGTGAAATCATTGATTTTTCTAACTGGTTTTTAAAATAATAGACTTAGATCTACTTTCTCCGTTATCAGACGATCTCAAAATAGTTCTTTGTTTCCAAAAACAATCAGGTCGCTATATATGTAAATGAATTACTTAGAAACAATGGGAAGTGAGGGGTAAAAGTTCAACTTATAAACATTATGTTCCGAATTTTTCTATTTCTTTGAGATCTCAGATAACTTTCTGCATATCACTTCCCGATACTGAGATTTGAGAACAAAAATTGATCCCTATTTCCAAGACTTCTTCGTCAAAGAGGACAGGGAAAACAGGGCAAATTTGCTTTCTAAAGAAAATAAATATATAATAGTGCGAGAAAGCACTCTTTACTCATGACTACAGGTAAAAACTGCATTAAAAAAAGGACAGGACAATTGCACGAACCAGTTAGCTATTTAAAAGACGCACATCTACGCACGCTTCTTACATAATTCGTATCGTATGAAGAATTTTTAGCACTGATACACGAATCGTTCCTTCCAGCACAATTATTGTGAGCATTGCTGAGGATAAACCGTTGCGAATTATCGACTAATTATACAGTCAACCAGAGATATTACACCAGCAAGTATCAGAAAATTCTAACCAAATGAATTAACTATAAAAACCTGCGAAAAAATAACACAGAAAAATCCCTTACTATCCTTAATGAGAAATTTCTTTACTGTACATAGATATAGCCAAGTTCAGAGTAACAAGTAGTTAACAGTCTGAAGACCCATTCTCCAACTGAAAAAAGCTTTACTGAGACATCGTGTTAAAGCAGAATCATTTAAAGCACACATCAGACAAAAAGCTTATCTTTCACAAAGCAGCTTATTTCGTTTTTCACGATTCACAGCCTACAGACAGCCAAGATGATGTGAAGAGGTCTGAATAGCGTGACGGTTATATTAGTAAAGAAAAAGTCAGAAGTATTGACGCTTGATTAGGTCATTGTGAAATATGCTTAGGTTAGTAGAAATAGTCCTTCTCATTGAATTTGTCGTAGAAAGTGAGGGAATAAGTGAGGTTAAGTTCTCAGCGTTGTCGTTTCCTCAGAATAAGGCAAGAATACACCCAAGTCGCATATAGTCATCAACATGATACAGAAAATCAATCGATTGAGAATACAAACACTGAAAAAAAAAACTATTCATTGACATTCACAACTATAGTAAATGTTTATGAAAAATGTCTCTATTATTTTTTATTTTTATTTTCGAGTATTGGAACCAAATTCCTGCGTCTTGTTCTTATGTCGTTCTTCTTCCTCAACGGTAATTCAATCCAAATTTCGGGTATACCGAATTTTTATTTCCAATTTTTGAACGTTCTTCTTCAATTCTACTTCAGGATGTGAAATCATCACATTATGGCAGTGGTATTGAACATTTTTTCCCACTAAATAACGCAGATCAGACAATTCTTTAAGCTTTGCCCTTAAAAACTAGAAAATTATTGTAAATATTTAAGTCCGTTTTAATGCAATGAAAAATAAAATAATCGATAACGGTTGATTTCACTTTTTGAGTAAAAGTTTCATAATTTCAAAGTACTTAAAAATTTCATTATTTAATTATATGAACAAACAATTTTTCATACATTTGATATCACAAAAAAAACTAAATTATTTTTTTACGGTTCGTAGTTATTTATTCATATTTCTGCATTACGATTCCTTAAATTATGTCAATTTATGCTCCTAATGCTGAAAGCTTTTTCATTTGAAAAAAAAAAATCCTTCCAGAATTGTTTTCTTTTTTAGAACTTAACTGACGCTTCCTTAACTTATGTTTAGTGGGACCACGAATTATTTCCCTGGTCGCTATTAAACAATATTTTAATCCATAATCCTTTCCTCTCGTTTTCATTTCACAAATGCACACAACAAATAACAGGTAAAAAGCAACTGAACGATGAGACAAGAACTCGCATAATTACAATGCTTTATTGAATTCTCAAAACATAATGAACAACCTATAAATTAATAGATCTCAGATGTAGCGGTTTTCTATAGTGTTTCTCGAATTTCTGTAAGTTGTTTCCTTTCCATTAATAAATTTTTCTCAAGATTACACAAAAGTTTGAAAAAATGTTTTTATAAATAAGGCCAACTCGGGGGCAATTTTAAGATTTTGACTTGTTTCTAAAGCTCATCTTCCGTAGGGAAGACTTTACTTGTTTATATTTTATAGATTTTACACTATCCTCCTATTGCTATGATCGTTAAACAAACACGATCATTTCATAGATGCATTATGGTGCATCCGCAATTTAATTATTATTTTTCAGCCATAGATTGACATAATTTAGCATTTTTATACGAAAAATATATTAAAAATTAACTAAATTTTAATTCAAGGAAAAAATACCACTCAAGCTTTTTAAAAGCTTGCAAAATAACAAAAAATTGATATTCAAAAACAATTAGCAAATGAAGTAAAATATCTCCAGAGTTATGTATGAGTTCTTTCTTCTAAAACTTCAACCGTTTTTTTTTTTTTAAATTGAAAATGGAATAAGCATTTCATTTTCATTAGTACCCTAAAAATGCAATGACTTATTTATCACAATTCTTTGCAAAACCATCTCTTTTCTCCTAGATTTCATTTGGGCTCGAACGTGGCTTTAAAAAAGTGATAGTCAGCTAAATAAGAAAGAAAACCGATTAGTTTGATATCGAAACAACCAATTGATTACAACTCAACCACTACTTTTCAGGGGTTTCTCACATCTAAGAAAATTTGTAACTTGCTGTCTCCTCTCACAGGAGTCGCTTAACTTCCTTTCAAATCGCTGTCCACATTTTAAAGTTTAATGGTAGAAGCTGCTTAGGAGTCAAAGCCAGATAAAAAGAGTACCGATAATTAAGAATCATTCAGAAATTCTAAAACTTCAAAACTTTTGATTGGTAATGTCACATCAGCTATTCAAAATAAAGAAAAGTTCTTGTCATTCACTATTAGCTACAACACCAAATGGAATTCTACATAAATATCAATCAAAAATGTCGATTTTGCTTAATGTCTTCAAGCAGTTATTACTTTAAAAATAGACTTCATTTATAATCACTCCATTTATCAATTAATATAATTTTTCGTATTCTGTGTCATTTTTTTTAACCGGTGATTATTTAATGGTACATAACAGTGGTGTTAGTTGCAAAATAAGCAGTACCGGGATGCTCTAAAAGCGCTCTAACCTGGGTGACAAAAATAGCACTGTTTTCAGGATGCTTTCAGAATTTTTTCTTATTAATTTCTCCCTTTAAAAAAGCAGTGCCGGAACGGCGTTCCGGCTCCACTACACCCCTGGTACATAAATTGTTACAAAAATTTCTTTTGTAAGTCTAATGGTAACTTAGTCACTGGCTATTCGAATATTATGTCAGAAAACGGAAACATAAAGTAAATTATATAGCTTCTTTTCTTTAGAAGAAATTTATATACATAATACTTGCGGTTCTCTCATTATTTTTTTCAAAAATAACTCAAAAAATACATTTTAATTTATACTGAAATTTACATGAATAAAACATAAAAATATACGCAAAAACTTCTCACATAGGTAAAATTAAATTTATTAAAATGTTCTTACTATTTATTAAAATTAAACTCGCATTAGAAACAATTTGTATTAAAAGAAATGCAACAAGAGAATATACAAATTTAATTACTGATAAAAGAATAAAACAAATATCAACCTGAGGGCTTTTCTATTGAAGTGATTTTAATGTCGTTTTTAATCGACTTATAATAGAAACAAATTCAAGAGTAATTAATAAATCGCAAGGCTATTCGCTTTACAATCCAATTTACATAATAAATAACCGTCAAATTTCTCGAGAATTTATGCATAAACTCTGAAGCGGAAGTGTTAATGTCCTCAAATAAATAAATCAATTAAAAACATTTACAAAGTGTCGAAAAAAAATATTTCATACAAAATAAAACATTTAAAAGTGGACAACGTTTATCCGAAGTTATGCAAAATGCTACATTTTTGTAATAATATTGTCACAAAGAGGCTAATGAACCAAAATGAAAAATGTTAGAAACCACAAGAGATTTTAAATAAATTATGAAGTACAAGAATTCTTATAATTTAATTATTAAATTTTGAATTTCTAATTAATTGAATTTTTAAATCCATGACACTAACTACATGTAATTGGCCGATTAATACAACACATAAAACGAATCTAGAAATGTTAACAATGTGAGAAGTTACAAAGAGAGAGTACAAACTTCCATCACTCACCTTTATGTCGATCTGTCAAAAGAGAAGAAATAATCAATCCAATTGTCAACCATCCACAGTAGTTCAAAGAATCAAAAAGAAACAGATTCGAAATACAGTGAAGCGTCGAATGACAAGTAAGTATGTATCTCGAAATAACGGTCGAAGTTAATGCACAAATGAAAGAAGCATTTCATGGGACACAAACTTCCAGCAAAAAAGTCATCAAAACTTTATCACGTCCAGAGAAGTGTTTATACTTGCGCTACCAGATGTTTTCAGAACTCGTAGCTTTCGTCCAATGGCGCGTGAGCTTTGAATATCACATACATTCGCTGAGAAAAAAAAATTTTGCGGAACTTTCAAAAACATTAATGCACATGCTGCTTTACTAACACTGAATCTCTTGTTCAAAATTCAGTTTGAAAGCGATTTATTCCACCAGTAGAGAAACAAAAGGGAAAGCAGGCTGTGTGCATGCGATCACGCGCGTGTAGTGTGTTCAGCTGTAGTTCGTTCTCTCGTTTAGGACCTTGATGTTCTTCTGAAGAAGGCTGTCTATCCACTACATGCCTGCGGCTCTGGGACGATTGGGATGGCGCTTTTTTCCTCTACTTAGTTTCGGGTGCCATAGCTGTTATTTTCTTTTCTACCCAAATGGCATAATGGAGTTTTCGCTTGTTGCCTTTCCGGTTTGAGTTCGATGAGTTTACGAGAAGTCATTTTGTTGCGGTGCCTTGACATTTGGACAAAGATAACGATAATTAAAATCAAGTGATCAAAACAAAAAATGTATGAGGAAGTTCGCAGTTAAATATAATGTGCTCCATCCATTTAGATCAATTATTTGGAAATTCAAGATAAATAGATGGTTTACGACTAGGAAGTGTTCTGTTATATTTGATATTTTGCGTCGATGCGCGTCCACATTCATTGCAAGACCGATAGCATTTATATAATGTTATATTTAAAGTAATTTGCATGTATGACCTGCATAACTTCATCTGAAAGCAAGATGAACTATAGTCTATGAAATGTAAAGTTCAGACCATTAACAAAGTGCGACATCGTAGCACTCAAGAGAGATACAGAAATTTAGAAATCTGTTACCTTTATTTAATGTCGACATTGAGCAAGGAGCGACTCTGAGATTCGCATCAAATTATCTCTCAATAGTGCAATTCATCTGAATCTTTCGTGCTGGTTCCAACATCAATTTAAGGATTATAGTACCGATAATAGTGCTTTATTTTTAAATAACTATTTTTGACAGAGTAGTAAATAGCTGAAGTACGCAGAATGATATCAAAGGATACTAAGGAATCAAATGGCTTCGCCAACTTATACTCTTCCCTGCTCTCTTATCAAGCAGGCAATTAAGACGCATTTTTTTTTCATTTAGTAGAATTATAAAAATAATTAGCGAATTTAAGAGAAGTAATATTAGTATAGTAGTATTTTTCTGGTTATTTTGTGGAAGTTGGAGATTATATCTATATTTATACAACATTCACATTTGATTTTGATTTTTTTCCCTTCCTTTTGTAAAGTAATATATGAGATGAAACAAACTAGATCGAGCGAAATCCGGATGTTTCCATGACTTCTTTGATTACTTTCATTCGATGAAATCCAAAAAAGAAATTAGTGTAAAAGAGAATATTAAGTTCAGGGAAGCACTAAGAACTGTCATTCGGAAAAAGCTATGAAGGCTTCGATTTTATGGAACCGAACTAAATTCGACCTGCAAAATAAAATAATGCTAAAACTAGCCCGAACATACGTGATCTTGTTTTCCACACTTTTTCTTTTATATAATTAATAAAATATAAATTAAAAAATGCGAGTAAATATTACTCGGAGAATTTATTTATATGAAAAAAGCTTTTAAAATAATGATATTCTGAGATTCTCATGCAGCTCGAAGTAATTCCTATGATAATCTTAGATGAGAATTTTTTAAATATCATGTTTAAGACTCTTTATATGATTCGAAACGAAAAGAATAATTAGATGGGATAAGGCCAAAATTACTGAAAACCGGAGGCCTCACCTGACTCGAAGGGTGTAAGGCCGGATCCACTTGATCTACGCGGTCTTGGACCGACTCTTCTTGTACAAATTCTTTTCCATAGATCTCAAAACCCACCCAAAAAAAATTTAAAAATGAAATCAAAGTTATAAATTAAGTTGTTGATGTACTGACATTTCGCTGAAATATTTTATATTTTTATTTATCGGAAGAAGAAACTTGTCGGCTCTCTCTCTTTGAAATCGGCAAAACTATATATGCTGCTCGGAGAAAATGTTGATTCTGCTTCAAGCGAACGTAATGTTCAAATTCGTCTAAATCGACCTTTAATTATAGATTTAAAAATAAATTATTTTTGCATTGATGAGCAGATAGTTCATGTTGCTGTTTTAAATATCTATCGATTCTCTAGAGTCCGCATATATCAGATTACGCAATCAATTATCAATGCGATTAGTCGGCTGACAATAATAGCACTAAATACAATTATATGGAAATCTATTGCATGAAAATTCGTAATCCTACGTGAAAATATATGCTGACTAAAAAGTATCAAGCGAGAAATTTTTAATATATCACATGTAATCTCCGCTAATAATAAAAGTGAATGTGTGTGTGTATGTGTGTGTTTCTGTTGGCGCTCTACTGGGCAAACCGTATGACCAAGAATTACCAAATTTGCTTCAAATATACTTCAGAGGTGGAAATGCACTCCTAGGAGAGATTTTTTGAAATTTTAATTAATTAAAAATTTAACAAAATTTTGATGTTTTTTTGCGATTATTTTCGAAAATATTGTAGCCCAAACATAATTTTTACACAACCTTAAAATTTAAAAAATTGTCTTTTCAATTATACCAATTCAGCTGTCTTTCAATTTTTTTCCTTAATTTTAAAAAATCCCTAAAAATATTTTTATGCATTTCATTCAATGAAATTCAAGCCATCATCATAGTTGGTACAAATATTCCCTGCGTTTTTCTGATCCATTGTTGAAATCTAAGCTTTCATTCTTTATTTCATCATATTTGTTGCGGAATCTTCAAGCAAAACTCGCTAAGGTATTAAGTATATTAGAAATATATCCAGGAAGCTGAATGATTATACAGTGAAACCTCTCAACAGTGGCCACCCTTCGGAAGGAAAATTGGTCGCTCGAAAGGGGTTTCATGTTTGAAAGTACAGTTTACTTATTGAAACAAGCCCTAATTCGTCATTTCTGATAAAACGGATTTCAAGAATCATCTGAAGTAAAAAATATATCGAAATTTTCTAATTTCTTTTGAGAAAAAGATACTATTTGCGTTTGCTTGGAACTTTCAGCGTTTTCGAAAGTAACTTTATTTCAATATTCTTTTTTTTATTGGAAAAGTAAATCCCTAATTGATTTGTCGGCAGTTGTTTAGGAATGGCAAAAATCATTTATTTTTCCTAAAGTCTGTTGGGCTGAAAGTTTCATTTGCTGATGGTCGCAACCTCAGGCCCGTTTCTACTGCAGTGCAGAGTGTGCGTGCACTAAGGCGGCCGACAATGAGGGCGGACTCTGTCGCCCTCATCAACATTCTTCCTTAAATTCTTAAAAATTACCCAAGTATTTCGAAATTTCAGAAATTATTCAGAGAATTCTATTTGCTTTCAAATTTAGTTGTATGCAAGTAAGGGCAAAAAAGCAAAGGACTTGATCACTTCTATAAGTCCTGCGTCTTGAAGCTTTTCTTTACAAAAAAAAAAAAAAAACCATAAATTCTTCCAAGTAATGCGGAAGAAGGGGAAGCATCTCGATTGATGCCTTAAGGTGATTGCTAACTTAAGGCAAGGGATGACCAAGGAACCATTCCTTTTTGCAGCTGAGATAAAGGAAACCAGGCGTAAAAATCGTACTCCCTTAGCTCCCTCTGTGAAAAAATAATAAAAATCACTAGAGCAGGTCGACAAAATTAGTTAGTTGTGATTTAGATGTTTAAAACATACCTGGCCAGGGATATGACAATGGTTCAAACCTGAAGGGAAAGGAAATTGCTCTACAAAGAAGGAATCCAAGAGCTATGTATATACCTTGTGCAGCTCATTCATTAAATTTGCTGGTAAAGGGTGCGACCAATACAACATTTGAGACTGTTGGCTAATATTGTCCAAGAATTGTATTCTTTTTTTTTCTGCATCTCCTTACAGAAAGAACGTCTTAAAAACTAATGTTAGTAGGCTAAATATAAAGCCTATTAGCGAGACTAGGTGGAAGAGTAAAGTGAAAATAATAAGACCTCTAAAATCGCAATTAAAGGACGTAATAAAAAAATCCAAATATGCTAATCGAAGATGTCTCCAGGGACATAAAAACTAAAATTGCAGCAAATTTTTTACTGGGCAACGTATCAACTTTTAAGTTTATTCGTTCAGTTTTTATATGGAATGATATCCTTGCAAAAATCAATGTCGCCAATAAACTACTACAATCTCGTAAGTCAACCATTAATAAATCCTTCAATTTACTCGACAAAATTATCGATTTCCTAAATTCATCTAGATCTGATGAGGCATTTAACAAATATATTAATGATAACGCTGTACTAGCGACTAATCTTGATATAAACATATAATTTCCCTTTAAAAGGAACAGAAAGAAAGTTCGCCTTTTTGAATATGAATTCACTGATAAGAACGAAGATCCAAAATTGTTATTTAAAGTTGAGTTTTATCTCACAATGTGGATACTACTTTGAAATCTATTCAAGAAAGGTTTGACTCCTTAAATGAAGGCAACTCATTATTTAAATTTCTAATTGAATTGAAGAATATGTCCGAAGATGATTTTTAAAAAATCTTGTTCAGATTTTCAAGTATCTAGGTATGTTGATGGTGAGGACTTGTATAATGAAATATTGATGTACAAAATCATTAATGATGATGTTGCTGACCCTTTAAAAAATTTGGAATTCATTGAAGCAAATAATTTAACTTAATCATTTTCCAACTTTTCTGCAGCTTTAAGAATATATTTAATCCTGCCAGTCACAGTTGCAACTGGCGAAAGAAGCTTCTCTAAACTAAAAACAATTAAATTTTACTTAAGATCGTCGATGTGCCAAGAGAGATTGAATAATTTAGGTTTAATTGCAGTAGAGAAAGATTTGTCAGAAGAAATTAACTTAGATGGCATTATTGACGAACTTGCAAGCAAGAAAGCAAGGTTTAGTTTAGTTTAGTTTAGTTTAGTTGAAGTCCCGTTTTGAAGCAACACGAGGGCTATTTTGGGACGAACCTCGTAATATTGAACCGCGGTCAAATGATGAGGACGACATGTGAGCTGGCAAGAAAGCAAGGAGAGGAAAATTACGAACTTGGAATTAACAAAACTTGCCGCCGATTCGTTAAATACGTCGGTCAAGTTTTCTTCTATCTGCTAAGAAATGTTCTTTAACTTATTTTCACATTAAAGAAATTGCGAACATTTTTTATTTTAAATCCACTGGACTAGAAAACGACTGGAGGTATTATAGAGTGAGAGGGAGGCTGAAATTAAGTGTCGCGATGGCGGCTGCACATCTAGAAACGGGCATGAGCAACCTATATCAGCACCTTCTTTTCTAGAGTATGAATCAATGTCTGAGAGGCAAAATGAACTCTTGAACGCCCAACCCCGGTAGAAGAAGTTCATTTTTCTCTTCACTTTCGGAAAGGAATGATTAATTTCGATCTGATTTCCAATGTTGTTTTCAAGTATATGGATTTTTTGTTCCTTTAATTCCCCTACCCCTTTCTCTTAATAAAAGGTCCTAGATCAATGACACGAAAAGAATGTACTTCAATGAAGGTGAACGGACGATCCCAACCCTACCGCTCGGAGGGGTTTGAGTGACCGCTAAGCAGGGTTGGTCTCTTGGAGAAGTTTTACTCTAGTTGCTATTGTTTAATTCTTTTTATCAGCATGTTTTAATCCAGTTAGCATGCTGTTGGACACTAGACGAATAATAGTTCAACGAATAAGTCCCATTCCCAATTCTTAGAAAACTATTAATTAAAAATCAATAGAAAAAAAGCTCTTCGACCGTTCTTGTTTTAAATTAAGGAGAAATGTTGCAGTTATTATCTCAAGAATTTTTCAAAAGGTAACGAAACGAGAAGGTCAAGTGCAAGAATGTTAATCTTAATTCTTTAAATTTTTCTGGAAAACTGACTATTTTGTAAAAAATTCTTGAAAATTCAATAAAGTTAGACGTTCAAAACAAATTTCATTACAGACACAATTGTTTGTTCCATTCGATGATGAATCGAATTTTTTTTTCGACGATCATCTGATATCTTCTGACAATATTCAACCAAAAGTTTTCTACAACAAATTTTAAAATTAGGAGAGCGAGGTGCTTTGAGTTACCATTACGACTACCGGTGTGCCAAATTTCATGGCTGTAAGTGTACACGAAGACCAACAGTTCATTTTATATTTCTATGTTTAATACTTATACAAGAATTTTAATACACTTGCTCTGCACTACAGTGCTGCATATTTTTTGAAATGAAATTTTAGGAGATGTTTGAAATTGCTTTAGAACTGGAGCGAGTGAAGTTTAAAAAACTTAAAAACACTATTTTATCCAGACGTTATCGAAATGAAATTTAGTGAGCACCTAAGGAAATGTTTGAATATTTAAATTAAAGCAGTTCAAAACACAAATGAAGAACAATCGCTCACACTCCAGTACGATAAAAATAATATCTAAAAAACTCCTAAAGAATGCGCTTAAATCACGCCGAAGCGTCTCGAAGTTTCTAAACGTATCATTTTACGCAATGTTGTCAATAAATTTTCAGTAGTTAAATAAAGAACCAGAAGCTTTTGGTCCACTTGCATTTAATTCCGTAATTTCAATGATGTAACAAGTAGAGTGGAGAAGTGCTTTTCATTAAATGTAGCAACGTAATTATTTTTTCGTCGGAATTTCTTTTACCGAAGACTAAAAATTTGAAAAGTAATTAAACTATTTCGAAATAATAATGCAAAAGAGCTTTGCTTTAATGGACCTTAAGGTAAAATACAACAAAACATGCTTCACTTCAGCGAATTCTACCGTTCATTGTTGCATATAAATACAAATGTTTAAGGAAATTTTTCCTGATTTTATTTCCTCTAATGCGTGAGTTTGCTCAGCGGACTGAAATCATGAACAAAGAAAAATAGTCGGTTTATCATTCGGTTCTTTCTGAAAATTTAATTCTTTTCTGAAAACTATAAACCGAATTCAATTAATTCTCTTTAATCTTATTACGATAACGAATAGTTAAAAGCACCAGAACTGACGGAATGAAGAATAAACAGAACAACAAATAACAACAACAACAAAAAATTCAGAATGGTTTAAACACACAAAGATTTTCTAAATTTTAAACCAGGTCGCTCTCGATATTAAGGATGTTTGTGTGAAATAGGGACAACTAGTCAAAATTCGGGGACATTTCGCCACATCTGCATTGACACTAATCATAGCACGAGTCTACACACGGGATTTAATAATATTCAAGGGAATTACGATATGGAACTGGAATTATTCACAAAAAAAGGGTGATTATTTTCTACGCATAGTGGAAATCGCGCAGAAGAAATCTCTAGTATCTAATTTTTTAAATTTACATCCAATTGAACTTTAAAATTTTTGTTAACATCCATTATTTCATTACAAGTAAAAAGCTGGACAATTCCTGACATTTTATTAAAAATGGAAGGCCATTTTTTTCATTTCATGACAGATAGACGAGATTTGGGACTGTCCGGGCTAATCCGGGACGTCTGACCACGTTATTAAGAATGCAAAACAATGAGCTTGAATCTTCAATAAGCCGTCAATGTAAAAGTGTACAGCTTGAACTTCATGTCTATTAAGATATGGGCTATTGAAGAATAATCTTAGCAGGCAAGCTGGTTACACTTTAGGCCTCCAATTTGCTGGCTGGAACCGAGCCTACCTACAGCTTTTTGTCAGCTAGCAAGCATTTAAGCGACCACGCTACTCGGCCTCGATAGGAAATGGTAAGGGATTGTTTACTTTCCTTTTTTTGGCTCTCACTTGAACTTCATGTCTTTTAAGATATGATAGACATGGGCAGTGGCGGCGATTGGGTTGAAAAAGTAGAGGGGGGGGGCAAAAAATTTATAGAGATCTAAAAGCACCCGGGAGTATCAAGGTAGACAACAAAAGCTAAAAAATTAGCTACAAACTTAACTAACTTTCCCGGACACTATTGCATTTTAATAATTCTTAGTTTTAAGCAGCTAAAATGAAATAAAAATTCAATTTTTTCCAGCAAAAAGTAGGGGCGACTGCCCCCACCCCTCTGTCCCCCCGACTTGCCACCACTGGACATGGGCTATTGAAGAATAACTCTGTCTTAGTAGACACGTTCGTTACACGCTAGGCATTCAACTTGCTGTTTGGAACAGAGCCTATAACTTTCCATAAGCTTGCAGGTGACCTAGGCCTTGATAGGAAATGGCAAGAGATTATTTAGTTTCCTTCGTTTGGCTCTCACTCGTTTGTCAACATTTTCATACATATTTTCAACGAAGATTTGCAATTTGTCAAAGGGGTTATAAGTAGATTTAAACTTTAGATTTCCGACAGCTGCAAAGAGTTGTTTAAAATTCGTGAGACATCGTTTGGCTTACGGAGTCGTCGGGTTTGGAAATTTGATTTTTTTATCGATAACTTGTCCGGGGTTCAATTTTATTACCGAAAGATTCAGTAAATATTTTGTCTGTAGCGAATTAAACAAAATGAATTGGAAATCATTGCTCAAAACCAGATTAAATGGAAACCAAGAGCATTGCGTGTCCGACGAAATACTGAAATATTTCACAAAATAACATTAATCATTCGTTTAATAATTTCATAAATAATCTCAAGTACACAAAGATTATTTCGGAATTCCTAAAGAAGCATATTGAAATTGATAGAATTTGCAAATGATATTTTAATTCGTAGGTATAGTGTACCTGCAAGTATGATATCCGTATCCGGATATCATACTTGAAGGTACATGTACTTATCCGTAGATATGGCATCTACAAGTAATGTTATATTCGTATTCCTCAAATAATTACTTCCATAAAAAAATGATAATATAACAGTGCAAAATAAATTGCTCTCTTTAAATAAGTCCAATTCAGGGATATTTCTGGAGCAATGAGTTTCAGCGAATATTCTACATACCAAACAGAATCTGGACTTATGAGTTGGGAAAAAATGAATGGGTAGAAAAATTGTAAAACTATCCAATGGGTTAATTCTATCAACATCATTCAACTGCTCTGAAAGGATGTTAATCTCAAATCGTTTAAAACCACATTCGTGCCTTTTATTTTCAATCAAAACAAAGCTTTATAATTCATTTCATGCTAGTGATATTATATCGTCTTAAAATGTTTTCTTTATATAAACTTCAAATAATCGAGTTTCAGTATGTTATGCTAGGAATGAGAATGAGTATAAAATATATTGGTACTTTGTTATAACGCAGTTTCTTTCGGGGTGAACACATGCGAACTCACAAAATGAATTAGTCACGAGTCGTTGCTGGAAGTTGGAAAAGAATTGAAAAAAAACTCATAGATTTCCTTAAAATTGTTTCTGCTGTCTATTTACCTGCGGCTTGTTGCCTTAAGAAGAGAAAAAAATATTCCATTAATAAAGAAAGCTCACCTGTAGTGAATCTCTAGTTCCATTTCCTAATGATGATGGCGTCTACCAAGTTTCCTGCAGGAAATATTTTGCCCCCGACTCACTCCTTGATGGGTAAAACTGAGTCACGATGCAAGGTCACGACTCCGCGGGGCCTCTTCGGAAAATGCCCAGGAATTCGAGGAGGGAGAAGAAGTGTCCGGTCAAAATATTTTATCGGCTCTTCCTCCCAGCTATTGTCTGTCCCTTATCGTACCTCTCTTCAGTCTCTACCTGAAAAATCACCTTCGATAAGGTCTGCTGAAAAACCGGAAAGCATTCGAACTGGTAATACTGCACGAACCTAATTTTGAATTCGCCCTGAATGATTTGTAAGAATAGTTTTAAATGAAAGTGTATAAAATATGGGTTACAGATCAGGGCCAGATTTCCCATAGGGCACAGCCATCAGGGGACGCATGTACAGAAGAAATAAAAACCGCATATTTATACAATTTACAAAAGGCCATATAAAATGATGTTTTTAAGATTTATATTCGTTACCTTAAATCTGTTGAGCGATGCATTTTTTGTCTTCCGTTGACCTTACCGTCTCTTGCCTTTGAATTTATTTGCATTGAAAGAGATTTAAAAAGATTCGTTTACTTCAATGACCCTTCAAACCTATTTACGGATACAAGCGCGAACGAAGAAGTTCTTTTAGGTATTTCAGACGATTTCGAGAAATTGGATATTTTTGTAGGAGTTATTATTATGTTACTTCATAAGTAGTGTAATTTTGGATTAAAAATTGAATGTGGTTCAAAGATTACGAAGAATGTCTTAAGTGCTTATATGTTTCAAAAATAAGCTATTGCATATTAAATTGAAAATTATATATTAACGTTTTTGTAAGGGGAGGGGGTGCAGAATATGTTTTAGCCTAGGGAGTAGAAATGAGTAAATCCGGCCCTGTTACAGATGCTTTAATTATTTGACCTATTTAGCAGATTATGTTCACAGGACATCTTTTTAATTTTGTTTATAACACCACGAGTGATAGTTTTTTAGAAAATTCCCGGAAATACAAATAGTTTTTTAAAAAAATGAATTGCTTTCTATTGTTCGGATGTACAGAGAAATTTCACCGGATTCCTCCAGTGATTGAGGCAGTATAGTAGGAAGAAGGCATACTGAGGACTCTCTTTTGATAAGTTTGTTTTCCTCTACGGGGCCGCGGTGGCCTAGTGGTAAGGTCTCGGCTTTGGGGCCGGAGGATTCCAGGCTCGAGACCCGATTCCACTGAAGATCCGCCGTGTATGGGGCCTGTTGCACGCTAAATCATACGTAGTGGTCAAACGTCCTCCCGCTGGTGTGGCGTGGAAGTTTGGAGAGGGGGGTGCCAGCTCAGGTGTCGTCCTCGTCATCTGACCGAGGTTCAAAATTACGAGGTCCGTCCCTAAACAGCCCTCGTGTTGCTTCAAAACGGGACGTTAATATAACTAAACTAAACTGTTTTCCTCTACGACTTGACAAAATCTGAAAGGTTATGAAAATATCTTCTTCAGTCCGGACAAAAAAGTTTTATGGATAACTTTCAACATCTGATAGTCGATGAAGATTCATTTTCCTCAAAAATTGAATGAAATATAGATATTTCTAATTTCTAGAAATTAGTAGTTACTATAAAATAAAATGTGTTTGCACGTGTCTGTGTTCTATAGAAGATACAGTTGGACCTAGTGCTGCGAAACTTGTACTTGGAATGGTGTCAAAGAGACTCAAAGCTCTTGAGAAAATTTGAACTAAATTTTTTAATTAATCTAAAAACAAGCAAATTTTTGATATTCTTTATTTTCTCAGTAACTTCAGAATTTTGCGAGAAATGAGTATCACAGCATACAAAAATTCAGATTTTTTTTAAAAGATATCTGTTCGTTTGTCGTACAATTTTTTATACCAATTTTGACAATTTTTCAAAAATTATCAAAATTAGTGTAATTTGTTTTCAAGGCATAATTTTCAGAAGTATTTTTATTACTGTAATTAAATTCAAGATATTTTCAGTGTTTCATCAAATAGTGCAATTTCTCTCCAATATTAAAACTAGGTAAAAAAAGAAGTTTGAAATGTTATGCTTTGGGGATTAACTTCAAAACAGACTTCGCCTGGTGCAGTTGCAAAAAGTAACATCCTTTTCATATAGTGATTTTTATGGCAGAAAAAAAATTGTTGTCTTTTTTAATATGGTAAATTTTGTTTATGTTTATCATATTTTTCATTTTCAAATACATACTTTTGTTACATCATAGACTTTAAATATAATGTTTCAGCTCGAGTGTTGTGAAATGGGATGTCTATGTTTTGAAATAAATGATTAAAATTATTCTTGCTGATTGAAATTAATAATTATAAGAAAATAATCTAGCTTTTTTTATTTTTATATCTCTATTTTTCACTTTCAGAGATTTCACGTTTCAGAAATTTGAATAGTCGAAGAGGAAGAATTCTTCATTCGTTAAAATAGAGGAAAAGAGATTAGTACTTTCCTATGACTTCGAAGTAGAGCAAGCAGTCTGTAAACTCATCCATGTGTTAAAACATTTTTTCCTCAATTTTTTTTCTATATACAAAATAATATTAATCTAACATATATATCCATTCTTCTAGTTGAGGAAATAATAAAATTTAAATGCACAAAGAATGCATGGGCTGATGAAATTAGTTTTTCTAATACTTTGTTTTAGTTAAAAGAGGCATTTTTTTGGTTATGGTTGTGCGGGAGAAAAATCACACAGAAACGAAGAGTACTCAAAAATTTTATCTTCAGTAAATCCGTGGAATTACTTTCGGATTATTAAAGAAACTTATTGTAATATTGTCCCCATTGACCCAATCTATTGCAATGGGAATCTCCCCGCCCCCCCCCCCCAACTAATTGCAATGGGAACAAAAATTTGCTTTTAAGTGAGATAATAGGCATTTGAAAGGAGATTATTTTCAAGATTTCTTTCTTCTATTGACGCACTGGTTATACCTAAACTGTCATTTGGATAAAAATTACTAAATTAAACATACTGTATCTTAACAAACGATTTGCATGATTGAATTTTCCTTTAACGATTATATCTTCGAGCCGAGGTGAATCAGTCGAAGCAAACTACGTTTTTTTATACTTTCTCGTATACGAAGCATACAAAGAGAAAGTATTGCAATCGTCAAAAAATTCGAACTCGAGATTTTGACGAATCTCCACGTTTTAGACCTCCCTGAGTCCGAAAAACACAATTTTGGAATTATGTCTGTCTGTATGTCTATATGTCTGTGTGTGTGTCTGTGAACACGATAACTCCAAAACTATTAGAGCTACGGGGATGAAATTTGGTATGTGGTCTTTAAACATAATTCGTAGGTTTCTATCAAATTTTGGACAAAATCCGTCAACGGGAAGTCTGTCTGTCTGTATGTCCGAAGTCATGTGAACACTATAACTCAAAAGCTTGAATAGCTAGGTGGATAAAATTTGGTACACAGTTTTATCGTCATGAATGTAGGTCCGTATAAAATTTTGGGCCAAATCCGTGGACGGGTTGACTGTCTGTCGGTCTGTATAATCGTATACTTGTATCTCATACGCCCTTTGGCTTAGATAAATAAAACTTGGTATCACGTATGCTAACATTAATTATAGATCTGTGCCCAAATTTCGTTCAAATCGGTTAAAAACAGGTGTTCAAATTGGCAGTCTACGCAGGAAATTGTAGCGAGCCGCACTTCGGAAATTATGGCAACCCCTGAATCAAAGTTCATTCTGACATTCTCGAGATGGAAGGTATGGTGAATCTTGCGTGATATCAGCAGTAAGATTTCGTAGTCAAAAACGTTAAATAAAGTTCTAGTTTCTCAGCGCGGGTAAAAATTGAGAACATACGCAATTCTTTTTTGCAAAATATTAGGTTTCAGGAATTCATGAATTTGATATGTTTTATTGTAAATCACCATTCATAATTTTTTTCTCAAAATAACCAGCCCTTGGGTAAATACCCCAATAATATTTACCTACCCACTGGGTGTTTACCCACCCTACATTATTTTTGGTATGCGAGAAAGTTTCGGGGAGGCCACTCCCGCTGGTTACAAAAGCGTTATCCATAAGGTGACTTGGTCTGTTTTTTAAAAAATTAAAATATGATAAAATACACATCCCTGCTCCACATAATATTTAGTATTGTTCCCACGATGGATTTTTTTCTTTTATAGGTTCTTTTTATTAATCTAATATGCATGCATTTAACATACCGAATAATATGACTTTGGTTTCTGTGATTTATTCAGTTGTTATTAATCAGGGTCGGATTATTAAATAAGCAAAGTAAGCAACTGCCTATAGGCTCCGCATCTTTAAGGGGACCCGAGATTTTTTCATTTATCTTTTGCGGATTTTCAGAATAATTTAATTTTGTTTTTACATTTAATTTACAAAGATCGTGCACTCGAACTTATTCAAATAAAAATCAAGTATCGTTTAAATTTTGGAACATTATTCGAACAAGATTCCTAATTAATTACCTTTTGCTAGTTTTATATTATGTTGCTTTATAAATTAAAAAAAAATATATATTTTTTGCTTTCTAATTTTAAAAAAATGTCCGATCCTACAATTAAACAGTATTTAGATTGTGTTTAAAAAGTTTTGTGATTTTTTTTTACAATTTTGTATAAAATTACTTTTAAATTTTAATTTTGAATTTTATATATGCGATATGCTGAAATCAACTCTCTTGAAAGTGACCCGCAATTAAATGGTGTACTATTTTAGTTCGTCAAAATTTGTTAATTAAAGCTACTTATATAGAGATTAAATTAAAATCAGTATTAAAATATCTGGTTTCGGAAATTGGGGAGGGAAAAAAGGGGGTCGCGAGACTTGCATTGAAAAAGGGCCCCTAGAGGGCTTAATCTGGCCCTGTTACTAATGCCAAAATTTTATTGACTCAAAAATTTAGATAACTCTAAAGCAGCGGTTCCCAACCTTTTCGGTTGTGAGGCCCGCCTGTTGTGTAAAAAATAATTTGAGGCCCAATAACTACATATACAAGTAAAAAAATACGTACACATATAATATATATATATAAATAAACGCATATAATAGATATATATAGAGAGAATCTTGACTCGCTCTATATATATGTATGCCTCTGTCTATATGTAAAACATTTATTTATACACAGACTCTTCGACCCTTGACTTAGCGTTCCGCTGTCCACTAATACGCTATCTTCGACCCACAAGTGGGCCGCGGCCGGTAGGTTGGGAACGGCTGGGCCACGGAACAAATAGAGTATTTAAAAGAATATAAGGATTCAACAGAGTCTTTAAAAATCCTGTTAAACTTTATTTGAATACATCTTTGTTACACTATTATAAAACTTCGTAGTTTTTGAAATGGGTTTTGTTTTGTGATGAAATATGTTAATTTTTATTTCTACTGCGTCTTATGACCGACTTTTTATCTAATTTAATGTGTATTTTATAGAAATCTTTATGATAAACTAAATTATTACCGTCTACAAGAATTTCAACCTATTTGCTTGCTTCAAATGAGAAAAGCAGTAGTATTCTGTTTCAGTTCGCCTAAAAACAGTACATTATGCTCCAAAGTTAAAAAAAAAAAAAAAAAAACGCTCCATTTGATTCTTGTTAAATTTTTTGGAATGCTGAAGTTCATATCAACGATTTTTTTGAAATAAAAATCTTTCATTTCTCTTCATTATTATTAACATATTAGGGATTAAATCATAACTAGTATGTGCATAACCTGTACAATGTACATAATGTACAATACTTAGATCAAGAATGTTAGAAACTGTTTCCAGTCATGGCTCCTTTTCAACCGACGAAAAATTCTCAACACTCATTTCAAAGTGCTACAAAAATGTTTTCTTGGTTCTAAATACGTAAATACATTGGAAAATAAATAAGCGAATGAAGTATTGATAAATAGCAAAGAATATTAATGGGAGTTAGTTATTTGGTAAATTTTAATGCTATGTTTCTTATTTTACATCAAGAAGAACAGTGGTGAAGTCGCAAAATAAGCAGTACCGGGACGCTCTAACCTGGGTGACAAAAATCGCGTTTTTTTAAGGACTTTTTCACAATTTTTTGTTATTTATTTCTCATTTAAAAAAAGCAGTGCCGGAACTTCGTTCCGGTGCGTTTCGGCTCCATTACACCCCTGAAGTGGAGATAGTTTCGTTTTTACTTTCTCGTATACGAAGTATACAAAGAGAGTATATTGTAATCGTCAAAAAATTCGAACTCGAGATTTTGACGAATCTCCACGTTTTAGACCTCCCTGAGTCCGAAAAACACAATTTTGGAATTATGTCTGTCTGTGTGTGTGTCTGTGAACACGATAACTCGAAAACTATTAGAGCTACGGGGATGAAATTTGGTATGTGGTCTTTACACATAGTTTGTAGGTTTCTATCAAATTTTGGACAAAATCCGTCAGCGGGAAGTCTGTCCGTCTGTACGTCCGATGTCATGCGAACACTATAACTCAAAAACTTGAATAGCTAGATGGATAAAATTTGGTACACAGTTTTATCGTCATAAATGTAGGCCCGTATAAAATTTTGAGCCAAATACGTCAAAAGGTTGACTGTCTGTCAGTCTGTATAAGCGCATCTACAACGAGTCCGCTATCTCCACGCGCATGCGTATTGAACGCAATCTTCTGTGCACGATATTTATTGACTCCTGCTTGGAGCTTTTTTTTCATCCGATTCCCCATGCGCATGCGTACTTGGTAGCAATCTGTGCACGCGGAAGGATTGTCCTTGAGACAAGAAAGAGTAGAAATCGGTATTCATTTAATCGGAAAGCATCTCTTCGAATTTGTTTTTTTACCTAAATATTTTCTGATAGTCATTGGACCCTGGGTTTCAATAGGTTCGAATTTTTTTATCCACGCGGAGGGAGGGGAAACAGCACCTTTTTCGAGAAGTATACGAGAAAGTTTAGGGGAGACCACTCCCGCTGGTTTATTTTTCTTTTCCGTTTGTAGTCCAGTCCGGGGTAGTGTCGCAGGCTGAAGGATTGCCACTGCCAACTAACACTGCAGACCTCAAATGGGGATGGTAATTTAACAGAACATATTAAATTATTATGTGATAATGTTGATTGCATATAAATGAGGATTGATTTTAAAGACATCAAAGCATACAACATCATATAAACAGAATGCTTAGAGAGGCCGCAGTGGTATAGTGGTAAGGTCTCGGTTTCGGGGCCGGAGGGTTCCACTTAAGAAACCCGTTTCTCCTGAAGATCCGCCTTGTATGGGGCCTGCTGCACGTTAAATCAGACTATGTGGCCGCTGGTGTGGTGTGAAAGTTTGAAGAGTAGGTGCCAGCTCAGGAGTTGTCTTTGTCATCTGACCCCGGTTCAAAATTGTGCGGTCCATCCCAAAATAGCCCTCGTGTTGCTTCGAAACGGGATGTTAATATATATAACACCACTTCATGTCCCCGTATCTAGAATCATTATGATTCTTTGCAATCGGTTTAGATGGACATGGAATGGAAACATACCAGAAACAAAAATAGCAATTTAGCAACCTAAAAAAAGAAAAATTATGCCATAAATTATATAACTAAAGAAGAAAATGTAAATAATACTAGAAGAGTCTATGGTGTTGTCACTAGAAAGACTTTCTGTCTTGAGGAATATTCTTTTAGAGTCTATTGTTTGACCATGATCATATTATTATGCTTATATTAAAATTCCATATTCAAACTTGGATGTTAATGTTGATAGTTGAACTTCTTAATCAATGAAAGAATGAAGCAGGAGAGAGCAGTTGGCAGATCTGATTTTAAAGGATGTGGATGATCTTATTAAGGATCTGGACTGAAGAGATGACTGTTGGCAAGAATAAACTTAATAATATTGAAAAATTAATTTCTTGACTGCTGATTACCAGCAATTTGGCATAACCAAATATGCAGGTTTCTTAAGATGCCAAGAGCGGGCATTCAGTTTCAAAATGTAACTTACTTCCTATGCCTCCACAGCTACAATACTTTGATGTTGTTAAATTAAATCTGTAGAGATAAGTAGGAAACGGGCCGTGTCCAGTAAAGAAGATTACTTCCTCTCTTCTCCACGGTTTCATACGCATTTTGACTCTTGGAATTATATTATAAATATCTCTTCCAGTGACTCCTTCAGTCCATTCATTTTGCCATTTGTCAAGCATAAGAGATTTTAAAAGTCCTTTGACAAAACATCTTAGGAGTTGAATACGTGTAGGGGGAACACGGGGACATCGATACACTTTTTTTATTTGGAAAGCTAAAAAATGATTTTACCAACGGAAATAATTAGAACTAATACACTATATTTATGCATTTGTTAATCTAATATAGGATTTCAGACGAATTTTGGTCATAAATGAAATAATAAAATATTTATTACACTTTTTTCCTAAAAATGGATTTGTATCAATCTGCCCCATACTAGGGGGACATTGTTACACACGGAAATAACGAAAATAATGATGGTTAATAGGTCTGGGATAAAAACAAAAGGTGTTTTATCAATAAACTTTATATTCCAAATCAAGGTTTAAAAGTTTAACAAAGTAACAAACTTTTATTTTAATCAAAATTCAACATTTTTAATGAGACTGAAAAAAGGAAACAATAATGCCTCAGAAAATAATTTACCTCTACAAATAATAAAGGAGAATGTGTGTGTGTCTAAAAATACTTTGGAGGAAGGGAATGTGAGCCTCGAAGCCGTTTTTGGAAATTTTAATTAATTAAAAATTAAGGGAAATTTTCGCATTCTTCCTTGATGACTTACGAAAATAATATAGTACAAAAATAATTTTCACACCATCGGAAAATACAAAAATTAGTTTTTCGGTGATATTAATTAAGTTTCCGTACATTTTTTTTCTTCAACTTTTAATAAATTCGTAAAAAATATTTTAAACCTAATTTACAACATACTTTTCATTTTTGCAATGAAATTCAAACAGTGTTCATTGTTTAAAACAAATACTTAATTGTGTCTTTCTCTTAGATAGTTCATTTTTGAGTTTTTCCATTTCTGAAGACGATTTTGCAAAGTAGTTGCTGTCAAGGCGCATTGATACACACAGAAGATACCTATCAATGTGCCCCGGAGTCAACTGTATCAATCTGCCCCAAGAGACTTTTTTACTTAACACAAGGGGGCACGCAAAATCAATGCTAAAAAACCTCAAAACTTATTATAGTTCAGAGAAATAAATTTTTTTTCCTACCTTTGGTGTAGATTCCCTGGCAGGAAAACGTAATTAGTGAAAGAAATCACACAACACGTACTTAGAGTAAAATTTACTTCAACTAGAAGATTAGCGGATTCATTTGTAAATTAACTTTTGACTTAACATGGCCGAAAAATATACCGTGTGCTAATGGTTACTGTGGCATATACATGAGGGGATATGAACATCTTGAGCCATTCCAATCATCAAAATTGAAGAACTGTATCAATGTTCCCGCGTATCAATCTAACCATCTCCCCCATATGGAATGTAGTTTTGCTTGTTTGGCCAAAATATCGGCTACCTCATTACCTTTGTTACCAGCATGTGCCATAATCCAGGTAATTTCTATGTTGGAATGATATAGAAGAATTTTTTTTATATTTCTCGGAGTATTTTTATTTGGCTTTATAAAATTGGATACGGCTTGTATTCTTGCTCTATTGTCCACATGAATGTTTACGACTTGATCTGTATTTAAATTCTTTGCAAATTTAACTGATTCTCTTAATGCAATTATTTCTGCTTGAAACGCAGTTTTTTTATTCGATAGTCTTGCTGACCATCTGTGGGTGATATTTTGACCTACAAAGACGCAGAAAGCGCAACCAACTCCTAATTCGGTTTTTGAACCATCAGAATATATGTTAATAAAATTTTTGCTATTTCCTCCATCTTCCAAAGAAATTTGAGACTGTTTAAGATGTTTCGATAGATGAAATGCCCAACTAGAAACTTTAATTTCAATTTCATCTGGTAGTGGTAAATCCTTTATTGATAAAGGTTGATTAAATCTGCAAATATTGATGAATCTACTTTCTTGCTGTAATTGAAGGTGTAATTGGGCTGTTCCAAGTGTAACTTGTAAAGCTGTTGTGGCTGTCGTACTGTAGGCACCTGAAATATTTAGAAGGAAGCTTCTTTGAATGGTTGATAGCTTCCTTGCCATACGCATAGTTTGGTGAAGACACCAAACTGATGTGCATGTGCAAGCATTCTTTCGAAAACAGAAATGTTAATACACTGGTATACAAAAGTTTAAGAACATTTCGTAAAATGCAAGAAATTTGCAATTAATACGAAAATTATGTTTCGAAATCAGTTCTGGAGAATCGTGCGACATTCAATAGAGTATCATATATATATTATAGTGAAGATTCGGTCACGCGGGCAATTAGGGGACCACCAGAAAGAGATGAAGGCGAAAATGGAGTTTCACCCATCCTGTTTCACAGAAAGCTGATAACGAGATGTAACTTTTATCAATGGTTATGGTTTAATGTGCATAATATTTACATGCATTTTCGTAAGCATAGCACAAATATTCGGGAAGATATAAATGTTTCTTTAAAAATCCCAAATTTTTCCGCATGTGTTTTGCTTATAACATGCAGAGTTTTCATTCAAATTATTCAGGTTGAAACTGTTCACCCTTTCTTTACTATTTGGATTCCATTTTATTCTCTTTTAAAAATATAAAAACGTTTTTCTTTATTTCAAAAAGACATTCGGGTAGAGATGAAAGAAATTTCAAAAGAAAGTAAGAAAATCTCGATATGTGTCCACTGCTTTTATTATTACTGCATTCTAAATGACTTCATAAACCATCAAAGACGCAGATTCGTCTTGTTTGGAAATTATTCTTCCACACACTCCGACAGCTGCCTTTCCAATTACATTCAAATCCCATACAACCTACAAAAAGAGCCTTTCGCAAATATAATGCAGACCCATACGAACATCCTGAATGACCGGTCTTCAAACTAACACTCCATTTATTTTCAGGTGTTGCTGTTTTAAAAAAATGCATTTCTGGGGTGAATGAAACAGAGCACGAAGTTAACGAACAAGTGGTACTTTGCGTATGCTAAACGAATAAGAATTCTTCATTTAACAAAAAATAAAAAAGAACTTTTGCTATTTTGGTGACAAAAGGGTTGTCGAACGAGTTTTTTTCCTCACTTTCAGCTTCGAATATGGTGACACTGATTTATGTAGGAATAAAAGATATCTTTCAAAAGGGAATTACTCTC
>BGPR01000202.1:551286-588666 GCA_013235015.1 Araneus ventricosus
GCAGACTAGGTCACGGAAAATTTCTCTTCGAAGAGGAAGGATGGATTTGCCTTTCCTTTCTTTTTTAATACTCAAGTTGACTTGAGCACTTTACCTCTCCTCCCCTCCTGTTTTGCTGTAAAATCTGATAATGTGGGTTGACTTTGGAGAAGATTCGCAGTTCAAAGAGTTAATTCTGCAATGAAAATTGCATTTTGTCAGGTTATAAGCAGGTTTAACTATTGATCTTGGATTTTCGACAGCTGCGTAGAATTGTTTAAAAATTCCTTGACCCTTGACGGCGGATTTATGATTTAAAACTGATTCTTACTTCACAACTTTCTAACAGTTCAGTTTATAACTGAAAGATGATAAATATATTGTCTCTGAAAATAAATCAAACGAAATTAAACCAGTACTCAAAATCAGATTAAATGTAGGGGTGTGGAACGCCGTTCCAGCACAGCTTTAGAAAAATAAATAAGGAAAAAATGTATAATCTTCTTAAAATAGTGAAATTGACATTAAGTCCTGGCACTGCTTAATTTGGGAGCAAACCACTAATTAAATGGTAGCAAGATATCTCAGTCTCCGACAAACACTGAAAAACTTCGCAAAATAGCATTAATCTTGATTTAATAACTTGTGAATAATCTCAATATTTCTGAAATTCTAGGAAGCATACGAATTTGAGAAACTGTTAAATTTTATTCAGAGTACAATATATCATAAATAACATTTTATTACGAGAACAGTACCTGCAAATAATCACTCCTAAAAGGATAAGTTACAACATTTCATATGATTTAGAAGGTTGTGAGAACTCAATGACTTCTGACCTCATAAATGTGCAAAACCTGCAAGAAAACATGATGGTCTGCGTTTATATTGAAAAAAAAAAAACTGTGAGGAAAATAGTGTGTCTTTTAGAGGAAGTCATAAGCTTACAGACAAATTACATTGAGCTTAAAAAAAAGAAATGCAGGAAAAGTTATTCTGAATTTGTTACTGCAAGAGCCTGAATTTCAATAAACGCAATCGAAGACGAAAATAAAATTCCCATTGTTGAAATAACTTTCATGAAGTTGGCAAAAAAAAGAAACTGTGATGATTTGATGAAACAAAGAAGATTGGATATATAAGAAAAGAGAAAGATATGAAGCCCTAGTTTATTATAGCGCTAGGTCATCTTCAAATGAGAAATAAAGCAGAGTAAAAGCGGTTTTAACAAAAATATTTCTTTGAACGACTGCACCATGTTTAATAGTCTAACTATCCTGTAGATTGCTTAGATTTACTTGATTTTGTTATCGATTTTTTCGATTAGTGCATATATATAAATCCAAGCATTCTGTTTTGTTTATAGTATAGTTTTTAGTTATACACTGGCATACAAAAGTTAAGGAACATTTCGTAAAATGCGAGAAATTTGTAATTAAATGAAACTATGTTTCGAAATCAGTTCTGAGAATCGAGCATTACAGAAGATTCAGTCACGAGGGCAATTAGGGATCACCAGAAAGGATGAAGGAAAATGAGTTTCACCATCGTGTTTCACAGAAAGCTGATAACAGATGTAACTTTTATCAATGGTTATAGTTTAATGTGCATAATATTTGCATATTTTCGTAAGCATAGCACAAATATTCGGAAGATATAAATGTTTCTTTAAATCCCAAATTTTTCCGCATGTGTTTTTTTATAACATGCAGAGTTTTCATTCAAATTATTCGAAATTTGCAGAACACTTGACAATATGTTGTATGAAGCATTGTATTAAACTTTGAAGTAAATACGTCGAATAGTTGAGGAAATATGAGTTTTGTATTAAATATTTTTACTGCGCAGTGCGAGACGAATAGTTTTCTTCATACCAAGCCAGATATATAAAGCAACTTTTAAAAATTCGTAAGAATCCATCAAAATTCAGAAAGTGTGTCATTTCTGAATGGTATTCGAGAAAATCAATTTAAATGATGTATTTAATTTATAAGGTTCATGGTATTCAGGATATTCATGTTACTAAAATTCAATGTTACTGTTCGAAGATTCAAATTTAAAAAATATCAGTTGTACAAGAACCTCATCATTTAGCTTCTCTTAAAGAGCAATTGAAATTCACGTTAGTGAAATGCCGACAGATTTCTTGAATTTTGATGGATCTCGTGAATTATTTTAAAAGTTGCTCTATATATCTGGCTTTGTGTATGAAAAAATTCCGCTGCGTCTCGCACATGTGCAGTAAAAAAAATTATTTAGTACAAAAAACTCATATTTCCTAATATTCAACGTATTTACTTTAAAGTTTAATACAATACTTCCATAACATATTGTCAAGTATTCTGCAAGTTTTATCCCCCCCCCCCCCAAATGATGAACAATTGAGATTACAATGATTTTATAATTTAGCTGTTGAAAAATGGCAGCATGACAGACTTTATTTTCCAGCTTACAAAATATTCATCTTTATACTATAAAAAAAATAAATAAATGAAGAAAATAAGAAAGATGCAAAAATGTATCGTGGAGTTGTAAAAAAATCAACCATCTAACTAGATACACTTGCTGCAAGTCTTCATGTCTTTGAAAAATTGTTGGCTCGTGCTTGTTACCAGACAGGCTTATTAGTCACGCTGCTGGTTATTCGGAGAGAAGTATTTGAGGAAGCGACCCAAAAGGAATCTTCAAATTCTAGGAATCGTATGTGTGCTCGCGTGCATTATTAACTGGTTATATGTACAACATGTGGCGACTGGCCGTCTCATATTCAAATGAAATGTTGTAAAACCGCATTACGTTGGTTAAGATTAGAAAGAGTATTCCGAATGCTTTAAAATGAGTTATTGGAGAAAAAAAAATTAAAGAAATGGATTTGTGGGCGGAAATTTTTCTTATGATGGGTGGAAATGAGGGGCCATGATCAAATGAACCTGTTTTGCAAAAATAACAACTAAGATTTCATTCTTGTAGGTATTTTTTTTTTTCATTTTTTATTATTATTTTTTATTTTATGAAATGCCATTGCAATTATATTTAGGATTCGTTATGTTTAAATTGCGTGAATATTTTTTAGCAAAAATCTGTCATTGATACAGATTCAAATTTTTTCCCCACAGTTAGATATGCATGAAGAAATTTTAAACTCTTTGATTGGAATATATCTGACTCTTTCATGAATCTTCCAACTTCTTTTCGTGAAATTATACTGACTCTCTACCTACTCGAATTTCCTTGCCTCTAAAAAAACTATTTTTCGCTACGAAAAGAATCAACTGTGGATACTAAGGAAGGTCCATTACTACGTTACAATACTTTATGACAAAATATCCATATTCGTACCTCATTATATCAAATTTTTAAAAGACAGCTTTGAAAGCAAATTCGCATTATTGATAGTTGCTAAGCAAGTCTTTTTCGAAAAATAAAATATTCGTGAAGAAGCTCACAACTGCCGCTAGTGGTGATGAGGATGTTGTAATCTTATTAAGTTGACTGTTGACAAATTTTTCATAAGAATTAAAGAGCTCTTGCGGTAAATTTTTGTGGTATACGTCAAATTACTTGAAAATAGAAATCTTGACGAAACATCGTGTCGTTTCTATTCTTTATAAAGCGCTAAACTAATGTTAACTCAAAAGGAAATTAACTTAGCGGTTGTAAGAACTTAGGAAATCTTCCCAATCTTTTACCCCGGGACATCTTATCCATTGGGCTGTAGCTCAAGGGCGCCATTGATTCAAATGGCTTCAAAATTTACTCTACTGATTTTATTTTAATTTTGAACCAGAAATTTTATTTAATCCTAAATTTAAATATTCTGAAAGTAAAAATATGATGAGGGCTTAGGCAGCCATCGATTCAGCAATGACACATACGCATGCATATCATTTCAAATATATTCATAACGAGGCAATCAGTGATTCTAAATTATGCGTTTGGTAAAAGTGGCCTACATTACAGAGGCCGGCTCGCAAAATTCTATTCTGAAAAGTTGTCGATTACCAAATTTTTAAGGTGTTAATCAGTGAACAGGTGCCATTTTGTACTCTTCAATTACTTTATTAGGTAGGTATTTTTCCTGTGCTCTCAAATTCCTAGTTACGGTTCTGATGGGGCGCCAAATTGCTCTAGCCCAGGGCGCTCCAATTTATTAAGACCGCCCTACTCTTATCTGTTTCGATGGCGCAAGAGAAGTGTCACGAATTTTCGTTGATTTATGTTCTGCGTGAGTATTTTCGGCGAAACTAATTAGATTTCTCCTTGATATAGAAAGCACGATTATACGCCATTAATTACTTCGGATGATTAATTTCTACGCTGATGTGAACAGCATTGCATTAAATTTAATTTTAGTGAGAATAAATTTACCCATACTGCTTTTGTTGTGGTTATTTGTTTATTCAAGAAAATTGCAAGTCTTGCAAAAGAAGACTTGTTATTACAAAAGTTAATAGATGTCAGTATATTTGAAGCTTTATATTTCATGCTATTTTGTTCTTATCAATGATGCAAACTTGATAAATGTAAAAAGATTTAAACATGAAATGTGTTTTTTTTAATAACTTAAGTGCGAACCAAATTATCTGATTAATTGTTTGTAAAGTTTCAGAATTATCTTGAAACGAATAATCTTCATTTACTGAAATGAAGGACAAAACTTCAAAACAAATTTTTGTATGAAATTCTTAACTTTTCTTTCCTACTGATTAACCTAATGCGTTTTCTAATCAAAAGACAAGAAACTGCGACAGTCTTCAAGAAATAAAGAATAAATATTACACTGGCGTCCATAAATTAAAGGACAACAGCTTTTTATAAGAAAAAATAAGATGTAATTGTTTTATGTTAATAAAGGCATCAATTTAAAACACAGACAATCCTAAGGCAAAAACATAATACGAAAAATAACAAATTTATAAGAATATATACAGGGAAAGGAAATACAGGGTACAAGAAAAAAAAAAAACGTACCAACCGGAAAAAAAGATTTTCCAACAAACGGCTGGTGAGAAATAAGTAAAATGGTCATAAGAATTTTATTACAGTTCTTTTATGAAACCTAAGAAAGGTATGCGCCTACCTGTCAGTGAAATCATGCATACCATCGTTTGGGCATACTCTTGACCAGATTATCCAGATTAATTCTGCCACTCCTGTTTAAGTGCCACGACAAAATATTTGTTTTCTTTTTTCTAAGCGGTGGTGGATTGTGGTTTACAATGTGTGTCCCAAGTGCATCCCATACATGTTCTACGGGATTACGATCGGGTGAATACGCTGGCCACTCCATTCGATGTATCCCTCCTTTTTCAAGAAGGCACACAGAAGATCGTCAACACACTCGGCATGATGAGAGCGATCATTATCGTTCATGATGATGAAACAATTTTCAATAGCACCACTAAAACTGATTACAGTAGAACCTTAGGAATAGTAATTCCAGGAATCTGAAATTTCGGATAATCCGAACACCTTTTTAAAATTTTCTGAAAAATTTTTACTGAAAAATGAGAATTATTACGAATCAGAAACAAAGCTAATGTTTATTCCTAACTTAAAAGAAGTATCCGAATTGGTCTTTAAGAATGAATACAGCACTTTAATTAGTAGAAACAAACTCAGATATCTTTTTTTTGACCCTCCGCTTGTTTGCCACTGTACCGTGTGAGTACTCTTTCCGTACGCCTTCACAGAGAGCCCAGAGTCAATACTCTTGTCGAGACTATTTGAATTTTACTTCATTCAGTCGTTTCTCCTCTTCCAATCAGTCTATTCACTTGACTTGAATTGTATCTCCGAGAGATACGAGGTTTAGGGATTTTTATCAACAAAAGCTGTTATCCCCTAGTTAAAAAAAAATATTCATTCCAAAATTCGTTTCAATCCGCTTAAAAATAAAGTAAAATTGCCATCAGGAGATGGGCTAGAAAAATTGCCGATCCAATTCGGTCAAGAGAAAAAAAATGGCACCCTCCTAGAAAGGCCTCCATATTCTATTTCCACTCTATTCACACACACTATTTACATTCTATTTACAAAACTGTTGCCCTTCTCACAAGTAATTTCGTTTCCCGCGTAACATTGAAACTATTTCTGGCTCAGCGCCAAGAGCACTCTTCAAACTCTACTGCATTTAGTATATCAAGAGCATTTTACTGATTTTCCAGCGTAATCCGAATTAACCGGAATCCGAACAAAGGTCAGCCTCAATTAGTTCGGATTCCAGGGGTTCTACTGTACCTCAATTAGTATAATTTTCTGGCAATACGTTATTCATAGCTCTCCCAGGACCGGATTATTAAATAGGCAAAGTAGGCAACTGCCTATGGGCCCCGAAGCCTGGAGGTTTTATTTATTTATTTATTATGCGGTACTTTCAGAATCATTTAATTTTGTGTTTTCATTTTATTTACAAAGGCCGTGCACTCGAACTTATTCAAATTGAAATCAAGCATTGTTCAAATTTTGGAACATTATTTTAACAACATTCCCAATTATTACCTTTTGCAAGTTTTACATTCTTTTGTTTTATAAATTTAGAAAAAAATATGTTGCTTTCTAATTTTAAAAATGTTCCATCCTATAATTAAATAGTATTTAGATTAGTTTTATCATTTTTTTCCATTTTGTTTAAAATTACTTTTAAATTTTAATTTTGCATTTTTTTATACGCTATATACAGAAATTATTTCTCTTGAAAGTGATCCGCAATTAAATGGTTTACTATTTCAGTTCGTCAAAATTTGTTACTTAAAACTGCTTATATAATGATTGAATTAAAATCAAAACTAAAATATCTGGCTTTGAATGCTGGGGGGGAGGGAGGGGCCCCCGAGACTTGTCTTGCCTAAGGACTCCTAGAGGGTTTAATCCGACTCTGAGTTCTCCTTTTCAAGACGTAAAGTTACGTACGCCCTTCAACATTATGCCTGCCCAGACAATAACACTAATCCCACTATAATGGTCAACTTTCAAGATGTTGGCGGAAGAGCAGGAGACAGTTCAGGATTCACGCCAAATGTACTGGATTCTTGAATCGGACGATAAAAAAAAATCTTATTTCATCTGTGAACATTACATTTCCCCATCGCTGATAAGTCCAGTTGACGTGTGCTCGGCACTAATCATGTGGAACTCTCACGGTAGCTCAAATTAAATGACTGGAAAGAATTCAAAAAATTTGCTATCTCTTTAAAAACAACTGCCACACAAGTGCTGAACGTCCTAAACTGGAATTCCCCATTGCATTTGACTATCAGAGCGGATTATCTAAAATATCAGGCCTGGGTTTAACAGTCTAGAGAGCTCGGTGAAATATTTGACACATATGAATTGGGCTATTTTGTGAAAATGACAGATATTCCAATAGATCAAAAATTTTGAATAAGCAACAGGAGGTGTGTACGGATGGGTCCAGGGTTAGCGGCTATACTTAGGGATACCATACGTCCGGATTTCAAGCTCACGTCCGGACTAGTGTCCGGGTTTACGCCAGTGAATGCGGCGAGAGAGAAATTTGTTGTAATAGGGAAAATCTGACGCCATTCCGCCAATGAAAGAAAATTCATTGTTTACACTATTTACATTCATTGTTGATGAGAAAGTGGATGGGCCCCCTTACCCATGCCCCAGTTCAAGCTTAAAATCAAAAGTTTTGGCATTTTTTTTTTCAATTCTGATTTTTATTATTATAATTTTGAATTACCAAACATTAATAAAATTGCTTCTTCTTTGAATTCTGGTGCCTCTAATGCTTTTTCACTGTTTCAAACTCTGTTCTAGTGTGATGAAAGAGGTCATTAGTAGGCAGATTTTAAAATTTTAAACTGTACTTTGTACTCTTAACTGTACGACTCTTAAACCCCCTCTCCTCCTAGGCGAGTCCGGATTTCAACTAAAAAAATTATGGTAACCCCAGCTATACTGGATTTTCCCATTGCATCTTAAAGCAGGAATTTTTCCAGGAAATATATTGCTTCAAATGAAATAAAAAATAATACTGTCTTTCAAGCTGAGCTGAGGGCAACTAATTTTACTGCCTGCTGGGCCTTTAAACAAAATATTAAAATTAGTATGTACACCTATAGTCAATTTTGTATTGAGGCTCCCAGGACCGCATTTGCATTTGTAATAATTGCAGGTCTCGGAAGGTCTGCATTTGTAAATAAAGTAAATGGCATTTCTCGATTGGCGCAGGGATTGGTTGGGCTCACCTAAGTTAATGCACACGTCGGAAATCCAGATAATACGGTCGCTGATCACTAATTTAAAGTCGCAACAACAGCTGGTGATTCCTGTATCACACTCTTATCGAAAATTTAAAACGAAGGAAAAGTTAATGAAAGAAAGGAAAACATTTTGAGGTGGATATGAATCAGAATTAAGGAAGAGGTCAAGAGTTTTGAGGGAAACAAAAAAGTGTTGAATATATTTCAAATTTTGAATCGACTTTTTAACTGGACGCAGGCCATTTTCTTGTTATCTAAGTTTATTTAAGATTTTAAATTCGTCACTTTGAGTTTGTGGTTCACGTGGTGATGCGGATCATTTTGTTTTCAAATATCTACTAACTATGGAACATTGAAAGACCTAGTTCAAGAATTTGCAAATAAACCTGGCCAGTATAAATTGGTTACGGTATTGGGAATTAACAGGGGTATATGCGACCCATGACTTAGGACCAAACCCGGTTTTTATTGCTTGTTAGCGGTGGCTTTTAGCTTTGTTTTGGTTTTAGTAAATTTTTATTTTTACTCTGTGTATTTTATAGTAGGGTAGACCGGGGCTAGTTGGCCATAGGGGCACGTTGGGCCAGTCGCGATATTTTTAATACTTTTCGGTATTTAATGCTGCCAATCTAGACAAGTGTGTATTATATCGCCTTCCTTCTTCCACATCAGCGTCATTGAATAAGTAGCGTTCATTAAAGAACCAGCCAGAATTTTCTATTTTTTACTAAGCTGATTAAATTTCCTCACTTATGAATAATCGGTTTTTCTTTGCTTAGAAATTATAATTTCCATTTTTACAAATAATATTCAGAAAGGTAATTCTTCATTGTTACTTTAGGGCTTGGTTGCTTATCGAAATGCTTTCAGAATAAATCCCTACACTCATGAGAAACAAAAATGGCGATATGGGGCTAGTTGGGCCATTTCGCATGGAGCACACACAGGGTGCTACACAGGGTTTATCAGGATGTGCGTTATAGAAATATCTCTGAATATGTGGGATGTAATTGTTCCAGATTTATAATGCAAGATACTTTTTATGAAAAACCATGCGGATTCAATTTTGATCATAATTATACAATACTATTTGACGATGACCATAAAAGCTGTATCTCAGTTTCTATTGAATAGAAATGCACAAAGTTTGTATATAATACGCATAATGTCGATAATAACACAACTACGTTACTTAAATTAATAAAGTATAATAATATATAAGAATGTTTTGTGATAGTCAATTCATGTTTGTAGTTGCTCAACTTACCCCGCAGTCGGGGCAGGTTGGGCCAAGCGACTTGGTGTCAGTTTGAGGTTTTTAATTAATACTGATAGTTAATATATTCAAATTTTACTATGGATAATTATTTTTGAAGGTTCACTAATAGTGTCAGCTTAAAAAAATTTAAAAAATTTTGAATTCCCTTTTTTAAAAATTTCTTAGAAGGAAAAACGGCCCAACTAGCCCCGGTCTACCCTACAGCGTGGTCATAGATTATTAGACCCATTTCAAAAATGAATAAAAAAACCCCCTATAATGCAGCAACTTCGTTTTTTTAATGAGACAGTAGCTCAGAAGTTTTTTTCAGATATGTAACGCGCAGTTACGGTTCACTAAATCTGCGTAATCCAACGCAAGTGTCAGAATGGATACCATGCAGCAGTAGGCACGTCTAGCACGTCTCTGGTTCCATGAAAGCAAATCAATTGCAACAGTTCGAGGAATTATTCGGTTAGAGTATCGAAATTTTCAGTCAGTAAGAACTTCATCAAGCTATGGTATGAGAAATTAAAGAGAACAGGAAATGTGCATCAGTGACGGAGACTCACTCCTTAATGTCTCATACCAAGCGTTTGGTGAAGTTCTTACTTGGAGACCGACAATTTCGATAATATAACCGAATAATTCTTTGAACTATTACAATTTATTTGATTTCTTGGAACCAGAGATGTACCTTCTGCTGCAAGGTAGCCATTCCAACACTTGCGTTGGATCGCGTAGATTTAGAGCGTCGTAACGGCGTGTTACCTACCTGAAAAAGAACTTTTTGGACTAATCTCTCATTTTTTTTAAAAAAACGAAGTTGCTATATTATGAGGTTTTTTTATTAATTTTTGAAATGGGTCCAATAATTTATGACCACCCTGCTTTTTAACTTGTATATATTTTAACTTATATACTTAATATTTTTTAAAAATTTAAAGAGAAAATAAATACCCTAAATTCCCTTGTGTCTCTCTGACGTGACTAAAAGAAATGAGTTTGCTGTGAAGTACACAGTGGGTTAAAGATATAAAGGACACTTTAAAATTTGCATATTTTCTTAGAATTTCGAACATGTAGAAATTAGGCTTGAACACACATATTACAGCGAAGATTTGATCACGAGAGTATTTAAGGGACCGACCAGAAAGTGATGAAGACAAAAACAATTTCGACTCACTACTTTTTCCTCTCACTACTTTTCAGTACGAAAAACTAAGCGCTTAACCCATCCAAGTTTCATATCAAAGTGCTAATGACATTCGGGCAGGAAAGAACGCATAACAAAATCAGCTTTACACCCTTTAGGTCGGCGTGGGTGATAAATAATAAATTCTACTGATTTCAGTTTGAAGCTTTCTATCACGGAAGAATTAGAAATATTTCTCTCTTTTTATTAAATTTCCACTGTGTGAAAAAAAGGCTGCTGTGATACCCTGGGTAGAGTGCTTTCTAACTGGAAAGATAACGGTTCATGCGAAGGAACTGTTTCTAAATTATAGTCACCCAAATACTATCTCTCTATTTATATGGTTCGGAAGTTTCAAAAATGGTGTGTCAGTTCAGATCATTTTCTGCTGCCTGACCGAGGTTTCATCACGAAATTCGTCCTCAGTGCCCCATACTGTAGCTTTAAGTGCCTAATTTAATCTAATTATATGATAAAAAGTAGTACCTCTAAAAGTAGTAGTAATAATGCTCTTGCGGCCTTTGACCCCACAACCTCCCCGCCCCAGACGGCATCTTTGGCCTGATGATTGTCAATCTTAGCAATGCGGCTAAACAGCGTCTTTTGTTCAACCAGTCCTGGTTATATGGAAAGCTTCCTATGGATTGGAAAAGAGATATAGTTGTGCCCATACTCAAGCCAGGGAGAGGAGCTGACATTTCGGAGAATTACAGACCCATTTCACTTACTTGTATCCCTTGTAAAATTATGGAGAGAATAATCTTGAACAGATTAAATTTTCACCTTACGGAAAAGAATCTGTTCCCCAGGGAGCAATACGGTTTTAGAAAGGGACATGGCACAATTGATCAAATTTTATATTTTTGCCAATATGTAAGAGACGCACAGAATAAAAAACCAACAAATCACACCATCACGGTTCTTCTAGATCTGACTAAGGCATTTGATAAGGTCTGGTGCAACAAACTTATTAGTAAACTCTTTGAAGAATTCGCTATATCTGGTCGAGCTCTACCATGGATTTCTGACTTCCTGAGTAGAAGACAATTCAAGTGAAATATAAGAATTCACTATCCAGGAGTTTTCGACAAAGTCAAGGCGTACCTCAGGGTTCTGTGTTGAGCTCGGTTCTCTTTGCTCATTTTATTGCCGGGATCGAAAAGGAGGTTTCATAAGGATGTGAAATTGGAATTTTTGCGGATGACATCATAATCTGGCGCTCTGAAAGGAACATATAAATAATAGAAACTGAGTTAAATAACTCATTAGAGAGCATTCAAAAATTTGCTAAAAATCACAAACTCAACTTTAATCCAAAGAAATATGTTGTGAGTTTCTTTACCACTAATAAACGCTTTAATGATTACCAACCTAATATCTTTTTAGACGGTCATCTGCTTGTATATGAAAAAACATCCAAAATATTTGGGATTTACACTCGACCCAGAGCTAACCAGCAACAAGCATATTGACTATCTAGCGAAGAAAGCAAGAAAGAGACTAAACATCTTAAAATATATTTCTGATAGGGACTGGCGGATGGATGCGAGTATCCTCAGGACGACTTATACATCCTTTATTAGACCCATATTGGAATATGGGTTTCAAATTTTGCAGACAGCATCTGCTACCAATTTAAAGAAACTCGAAAGGATACAACTAGGTGCTGCACAGATCATTGCAGGATCGTAATAGCTGTCCTAATGAAATTGTTCTATATGAGGCTGATCTCCAACCTTTGACTATGAGATGGTCTCTCAACATTTCAAGATATTTTAGTAAGCTATACAGCTATGGAAACCAACATCGTACTTCTACTTATTTAAAAAAGCTGGAGAAATGCTCAACGATTAAAAAGAGATAGTCCTTTCAGCAGAAAAGCTAAACTGAATCTGTTATTTCTAGAAGTAGAACCTTGATCCCTGGGGACCTGCCTGAATCCACTGGAGGATCTTCCGAGGGTCTTCTTTCATGAGAAACTATTGTCTTTCAGTAGTAAGAAAGATCAGCATCCAGTACTTCTTAAGCAGTTGGCTTTAGAGACAATCCATAATACCCCATTGGGGGCAGTTCGGATATTCACTGATGGAAGCAAAAATGATAATGGTAACACTGGCAGTGGCGTAATAATTAAAACCTCCGATGCCATTACAAAAATTAAAAAGCAAAACCCAAACTTCTGTTCGGTTTTTAGATCAGAACTGATAGCCATCGACGAAGCTTTGGATCATATGATTTCCAATAACAGCTCTTGCGACATCTGGATTTTTACAGACAGTAGGAGTTCTGTTCAATTTTTAAGTAATTGGCGAAACATTGGCGACAAGACCGGCACGGACATTGTGAATAAACTAAGGATATACTCATCTCACAATGACATTCATTTGCAGTGGATCCCCTCCCATGTAGATCTCTTCTTTAATGACTTGGCCGATGATTTGGCCAAGGAGGGCTCTGCTGAACCGCTAGACAATAGAGGTCTACTTACCTATAGAGAAATTTTCTCAAAAGTCAGGGCCGATAACAACAGGATCTTGAGGATCCCACCTATTCATGACTGGTACCAACAAAAACATCTTGGAGCTGCCCTAGAGCTGAAGGGCGACAGGAAATTGCAGACCACCATAACAAGATTTATTAGCGGACATACTCACACACTTTCATATGTACAGGGACAAAAGGTTTTTCCTGCGTGCCTCGAGTGCAATACACATCAATTTACTCCAGACCATCTGCTCTCATGCATGGAGTTAGAGAAGAGGAACCTCTTTGAAAGTCCTGCGCTGGTTCGTGATTTTCTGTGGGCAAGCGGACTCTTGGACTTGGTCTAACTGAGGACTAGAACAAGTGGAATAAGAAACAACAACAAAGTAGTACCTGAAGTAATGGGTATACTAAACAGTTATGATATGATAAAAAGTAGTACCTGAAGTAATAGGTATACTAAACAGTTTTGTACCTAACTTATCATACTAGATAAACCTAAAATACCATATAATTATTCCGTTCCAAAGCAGAATTGAAAGAATATTTAGTATGATAAAATGTTCAGATCAACCATCTAAACTTATAACGATCACTGTTTTCGAAGGGATAAGCAAAAAAGTAAAAAAGTTTTGCATTGACAATTTTAGCTATTTATATTTTCAATCGATAATAACTCCATTTCAACTTCTGGCTCGATGTACGAGTATTAATCAAATGTTTAATATGGATACAGTTTTTTTAAAACATTTATTTTCGTTCCCATTTCAGTGTTATCTTAAATTGCCAAGATTCTTCAGTCAACTGCATAACAGGTTTTCCCTTCTTTTCGGTTTGAACACCGCATTCTATTGTTTATTCTGCAAGGATAATACCTTTGCTAGAAGGCAACCTTTACAGAGTTGATCGATAATCTGCAATAAGAAAGATAACTCCCTGGGTAAACGACAGAAATTTCACTGTTTCTGGCAAGTTTGACTGGAAAACCACAATCTAAAAATCCGCAACAAACCCAGTTTGAAGATAGTGAAGTGAACTTCGATCTTGACAATCCTTGATCGATTATGACTTATACTGCTGTTCTTAGACTGAATAACCTTCTTTTTGCATGCTTATATTTGTCTATTATGTATATAAGAAAGAGAGAGAACTAATCATATGTGTATTTATATAGTAGCTTGAAGAGAAAGCATCAAAATTAATTCTGGCAGAATTTTAAATCCGCAATTAATTTTAACTAGAACTATGGTGTTATATCTATAACTAGGAATAACTTCTCCTTTATAAATATTTATTTACTTTACTTTTATTGATTCACACACCAAGATAACCGTTTTTGTGATAATATTAATGACGTTCATATAGGAACATTGAAGGATAAGAATAATGATTCTTACATTCAGTGTTGCACTTACTAAGAAATTCAGAGGCATTCCAAGATAAGTCAATGATGGTTTACATTTGCAGAATTCTCTACAAGCGGTGACGAACTATGATGCTTAAATATATAACTTGAAATGACTACGTTACCCTCCTATTTGTTGGATTTAAAGAAATCATTCAACTATGCGCACTCCTTTTTTCGGAAGCACTGACTGCTTCTTGCAACTTCATTTATTTTTACAAATGAGGTACTTTGGTGATAGCAAAACCGCAGGCAATTTCATTGCGTTCAACCGATTATGTGAGAGTTTTCTCTATTCGCGAATACTTAGAGGCGGTTCTAGGGAGGGGCTAAAAGATAAAAGAGTCCTCCCCATCAGATTTAAACTTCTGTTATGTTATTACTTTATTAAATTTTTCTCGTTCTTATTTTCAACTGTAGATAAAAAATATTTAAAGATGAAACGAAATGTCGGTTTGATTTCAGAATATTTGAAGTTAATTAGCTTTTAAATTTAGATTTGTATAGAAATGTTTTGATTTTTTAACTGAGAGTAAAAATGCTTATACATTTATATTTTTTCAAAAATAAAAGAAGAAGCACAGTAAAGTTTCGATTAACCTTCGCCGTCTGGACAAGTCCTGTGACGGATAACCGAATAGACGGATGACAGAAATCTCTTGATGCTTATGAGCTTGATTTCACTGCTGGCTTGGGACGAAAATGAAATGAAATCCTTTAAAAGTGAATGATACATGCATGTTGTATTTAATTTTACAAAACGATCAGTTTAAATTTCAATACAAGAGTAGTTATGTACAGAAATGTATTGTAACACTAAAACCTACGTTACTTTTTACTTTTTGGACGATGATGGATATAACAGATACTGATGGTTAAACGAGTGACGGTTAATATAAGTTTTACTACAGTATTAACTAACGAAGAGCATTTTTTGATTGAACTAAAAGTAATTCTTGAAATAAAACAATTTCTGCAACTCTGAATGGTTTTTCTTATTGTTGTCACAACGAAACCACGGCGAAAAACACAACACATTTCAAAATACTAAATCTGAAGTTTTAAGCGATGTCCTAATGAATCCTAAAATTAAAAATCCACTTTTGTTATTGCGTAACATTTCTTATTTGCTATTTATTTTTCCGTCAAATCAGTGCTCACTTGAGGTCACAAAATCCAGCAAAAAGGGGTCGAAAAAGTTGAATAAATAAACAACTTCAATGACAGAGAGGGGCAGGTGAAATCAAAATTCCTGGTACTGTAGAACTTCGATTAACCGTCAGTTTCTGTTGTTCGTCATCCTCTATAAAATTCTAATTCGTCATTTCTGTACATTGCTACTCTTATATTAAAGTTTATATTGTTCGTTTTGCAAAATGAAATGCAATATTTATTTATTTAGAAAATGCACACTACAGAATAAACTCCAATTACAGAGTGCATGATACAGAAACAAACACTAAAATAACCGTGAAACACAGATTAATAAAAACAACAGACAGACACAGAAACCAATAAAAAACACAACACGAATTTAAAAAGCACACAAAATAAAAACACTTCAAGAACACAAAAGCCGCAAACATTCAGTCTTAAAAACACCATAAGACATATTGAACACATCAAGATCATCAGAATACCTGTTAAAAATTTTGTAAAATTTGTAAATAGAAAAATTACGTGTGCAATTAAACCTGGTAAATACATTTACAAATAAACAACTTTTCCTCAGACTTCTAGTTGGCTCAGCATAAGTGATACGGCTCAATATGTCACTGCAATCAATGGCATCGTTAATTATCTTATGATAAAATAAAAGACATGAAAGATCACGTCGGACCCTCAAACTGTGAATGCCGAAGATGTTATATAATGTGTATATATAATTCACTTTTAAAGGGTTTTTACCTTCGTCCCAAGCAAGCAGTGAAATCACGTTACTGCACATATATATTAAGAGATTTCTGTTATCCGTCACAAACCGTCCGGACGATGATGGTAAATTTAAGTTTTACTTGTATCTAATGAAATAGAGATCCTCTATTTTTGTCAGGAACAGAAACTGGCATCACAAGGGGTGAGGCAGAAGAAGATGAAGAAGGAGATACATGCAGCATGAAAAATAATATATTTCCAAAAGATTTAGATACTGAATTATCAGAAAACTTTTACGTATTCACACTTTTCTAAATGAAAATCCTTTTCTCATACCACCGAAATTTAAACTGAAATTACTGTTTTAACAATCTTTCATATATTACACAAAAGCGCAATTTTTAAAATTATAAAACAATATTTCCAAATGATTTTTTACTTTCAAATGTGCTAATATAAAAGAACAAAAAGCTGTTACCAGTCGATAACATTAATAATACGAGGTTAAATGAGCAACTTATAATTTTAGTGCTTAATTTTAGCGATAAGCTGATTTCAGTTTATGAAGTTTTCAGAAAATGTTTATGACTACCAGAGAGAATATTGTTACGAAAATCGCCCGGTGGGTGTACGGTGAAAGCAGTCTACAAGACGGATAATTGAAAATGAAGCTTTATTCGCGAATAATCCAGAAAACTCGAAGCACAGGTAACATGAAAAGAGCAGCACCTGCGCAAATTAGCAGCACAAGCAGACAACAAATCACTAACAATAACAATAATAACACGAACAATAGCGCTCAGCGCCTAACAACTGACCAACTCGCAATGCGAATAAGACTCCAAAGAGATTATTATTGATTTCTTGTTCGCTCGGTATTTATACCTTTTCCGAAAGGATGTGACGTTGCACAGAAATCCCGCGAAGATACTCCATAACTCCGTTCCTAGTAGAGATAGAGCTTTATTTCTAGTATTTTTGAGACCCTTCATTTTGTTCGAAAGTCGCAAAATTTGTCACTAAGTCGCCAAAATGGTCGCTAAGGTCCGGGGTCACTGTCTTGAACTCTCCCAATAGCTAGCAAGAACCTCTGTAAATCCCTCTTTCCAACCATAAGACTAATGGCAGGAAAGCGAAATTGCAGTTTTGTAACAATATATAATTACTTTCTAGTTTTAACTTCGATTCTATGTTGCAATGCATTGTGATCATTCGAATTCACTTGAATTACTATCATTTCTATTTTTGTTTGTTTGTTTTTTGTTTTCTTTTTTCCCACTCTTTTCAAGATTTTCCATCTAGAATTTTTTCTTATTGTCTGGTGACTTTTTTTTTTCAGTTGCTGATTTCAAAACACCTAAGGTGATATTTTCTGTATCAGGAGAAAAGCCACGATGAACATTGGCAATTTCAGAGATGATCGAACCCAGTCATCTTATATGATTGACGGTCATCTTCTCGTTCAAATTAACCCACATAGTTTTCCTTGCCCATTTTCATATTAATCGTACTGATACCTCTTTCTTATCATCATAAGGGTGCGTTATATTACAATTCCCAACTATTACTATACGTCACTGGATGACTGATCCATGTAAATAAATGGAGAATGAATCTAATATTCTAATCACTTAATGTATATGAAATTTTTGCCTCCGATGCCTTGTTTATCTAAAAGTTATGAAATGCACAATTTTCAAATTATCGAAACAAGCTTCATTTGAAATTGAATGTATTTTCAGACATCAACCGTGAAAACGTATTTTAAAAAAATCAATCACAAATTAAAAAATTTGTTAGAAATAGTTTTAAACTTAAATATGTTACTTTAACCTTTTCTGATAATACAGAAAGAAACCTTTGACAATTACCATTGCAAAGCATCTTTTCGAAACTATGAAAGTCAGAATTTTATTATAAGCGAGAGTTGCCGCTTTGGACCGTCACCTATATTAGACCTTTATCGCAACCACTATTAAATATTTGAACCGTAAAATAGACAATTTATGTTGCAACAATATAAATGTGGTTTGCGGAATCAATTTTTAGAGAAAGAGCTATTTGGCAGTAATTAGTGATGAAATGTTTACATTTAGATATCATCAATGTTTTAATAAAAGACTAACAGTCCTTACACTGTTTTAAAGTAAGTAAATACATCATTATATCTTCAGAGAGGAAACTTGTTTAGCTACGTCTAGTCTATAATTTTATTAAAATAAATATTAGGTTAGGTGAATTTTACGCACACGCACACACACACACACACATATATATATATATATATATAATAAATCCAAATATAACTTGTATATAATCATACAGAAATAAAGTAAACAAAACATATCAAGAATCAAATCCTATGCTAAAAAGTCATTATTTGAACAATACATCAATTTTAAATAAAATCTAAAAATTTTTTTGAAAATACTAAAGATACTATGAACAAAAAATCAAGTTTAAGCAATTATATGTCTACAAGTAAAAAAAAAACTCTGTTGTTATTAAAAGTATTGAAATAGGCAAACCAAGTAAATGGAGTTTTCAACAATTAAAATAGCAGCTTGGATGTGGACAAGCTTTAGCCAGGTTAAATTAATTTTGTTGTACAAACAATCCCTGTTACTATTGTTGTTGAAAAAACAAACAGGGTAATTTACCATAAAATGAAAGAATTTAGAAAGAAATGTCTTATACTAACCCTAACAATAAAACATAACTGTATAGAAACGACTATAATTCAGGATAAAATATGTAATGTAACATAATATTGCACTATGATATTGCACTAAAGACAGTATATATATAATTCAATAAAATACCCATACTTATCAATAAACATTAACTAATCCGTGTCTCCTCTTATACTTACCAGAATTCATCTCTATCAATATTATCTCCCAATCGCATTGACATCACATGTTGCCACAACCAAAATTCTTACCATGAAACAGCAAAATTGACTAAATAATATAATTAATTTTTGATATCAAGAATTAGTAAGATGCCTATATTAAAATTCTCAAAACCATTTTAATAATGTAATACAGTTAATTATCTAGATAATATTTTAAAATTGGTATATATATATATATATATATATATATATATATATATATATATATATATAAGTTGCTCAGAGTGGACCACAAACAGTTGTCTGAATTAGACTGGTGCAACTTGATAATCCAATGGCCCAATAGCCCAGAAAGCAGTTATAATAACTAATAGTCCTCATAAACTGGAATTGAAACAAAACAAAAAAACACAATAAAGGGACACTAAAGACATCAAATGCATGTTCACAAAGAACAAAAAGTAAGGTTACGTGGTTTTGTTTCATATGTGAAGAAACCAAGGACGACGAAATGATACACATACTTAGGTTCATACATTGTGTGCTAGTGTAAATTTGAAAGCTCAAAAATAATTTTGCTTTAATTGCACTTACAGAAACCATTTGCTTTAATTGAATCGATTACATTATTTTATATGCTATTTTTTTTACTTTAAAGAGTATTTCTTAAAAAATTGTTTTCAAAATAAATTACAAAATTTCTATAACTTTTTTATTAAAATTATTTATATATAACTTCACATTAAAAAATGTTTAGGTGATCCAGATAAGGCCACCTTCCCTATCTTAATGTAATCACCGAAAATTCTTAACCCTCAGCTACAAAGCCCAATCATGTATCAACTCCAATTTGTTTTGGTTGATTAATTCTAATTTCATGCGACGAATGATACGTATAACTTTAAATTGAAAACACAAGTTTATAATTGGTTAGGAGACATAAAACGAGTGTTATTTCATATGCAGTCGCGATCCTTATTATTTTCAGTGCCGAATTTCCTTATTTTCTGTTAGGTTTTTAGAAGAAGCTTTCAGAAGTCGTAATCTATCTTTTTATAATTTAAAATCAATGTATCATTTTCGAATTAATCTGTCTCAATTTTTTTGCCCAGATTCAATCGATCCATTTTATATTGCAGGAAAAGACAGAATGTTTCATTAAAATGTTTTTATATTTCTTGGAGAACTAGAAAGTTCATTTTGCAGTAATCACATCTGCATTATAACATTTAATTGAAACTCTGAAGAGAAATAAAGTACACTATGAAAAATGGGCACAAAAAAACATTTCCGAGGGAAAAAATAGTAAGAAGGTTTTATAACAACAAAAAATCCCGCGAAGTTTACTCGCGCCTTTCATTAACGTGTCTCACTTGAACACGAATTTTCGCCAAGAAAAGCTGTTTTAGTTGCTCAGAACATTATCAGCTTCTAACTGATAACGGCTAATCTGTTCATTTGAAATCGATCCGTTATTGTCTTTTCAAATGCTCAATCAACATCCGTCCTCTCTGGGAAAGGAGCATCCGTGAAGACTATGAAAATCTATCATGAGAAGGGGAGAAAGGTACTGAAAAAGTCACATTTTTATTTTCTTAAATTGTTTATTTGCGTTTAACAAATTGATCGGTAAGATACCAAATATTCATACATTTATATAACATTAACGTAATGAAAATGTCTTAAAAGCTTTTCAAAGTTTATACTGGAAAAAGATTCAACGACACATGAACTGCAGGTTAGAAGCGATTCAATTACTTTGCTTTTTATGCACTTCGTGAAATGATGTACTTGATAAAACGACAATACATTTCTTGGGTGGCTTGTGCATAGGCACTGTAGCACCTCAACGTTTTTCGGTGTATAAGCATTAATTTAGTTAATTTTGCACGTGATATCTAAATCCATCAACAATCTCTTAGCATACCTTTGAGGACTTTCAGTATTCAGGGGGAAGGCCACGAGAAACGCAATGTCTCTTTTCGTAGAGAGAAAACTTCTAAAAAGTTCAATTTCATGCCGCTGCGCAAGCACAGTAACAAAGCGTATTCGTTCCGCTCCACAGTTTGCGATGGGAAGAAGGTGCTGCCGGAGGAACAGTACCGTTTCTGCCACTGCGCTCGCGCAGCAACAAAGCGCATTCGTCCCACTACCCAGTGTGTGAAGACAAGTAGGTACTGTCAGGAATATACCACCTTCTTCCCTTCCAAAGACTGTAGAACTCGTATTTTAAACGTTTTTCTGCTGCAGAGATTTTTTCGCTAGTCTAAAATTTGAATATAAATAAAAAATGAAGGATTATTATTGATAAATAAAAAGTAATTAAAAATATTGTATCATTAAAATTTCATAAATAAATACAAAAGCAACAAGTGAACTCTTGAATGTCCAACCCCGATACTGGCCGAAGCTCACTTTTCTGTTCACATTGGGAAAGGAATGGTTCATTTCGACCTGATTTTCGATGTTGTTTGTGAGCTTATACATTTTTTGTTCTTTCTTTCCTCCCTTTTCTCTTAATAAAATTTCCAGACTAAAGGAATGCATTTCATTGAAGTAGATCGGACGACTAACCCGTCCGCTCAGAGAGGTTTGAGTGGCCGTTCCTAGGAGTTATTTTTTTTAACATTATGGGCCAAAAATTCCGTGCCAAACAAAAGTGGCAGTTGAGAAGGATGACCTCTTAGAGAGGTTTTACTGTAACTGTGAATGACAAAATATTTAAGTTATGCCAAAAGGCATCCCATCGCAATGTAGGAAGGCTTACAGCACGGCTTGCGTCTCCACAGATACAGTTTATTCTAAATGTTGAATGTCAATTAAAATGCCCAGAGTGACATAAATGGACTTTCCAAAAAGTATTTGACTTTTAAAATCATTGCACTTTGTTCTTACTGTCAAAAATATCCTGGTGATTCACATGAATGGCGCAGATTGCTTTTAAATAGAGTCTCTAAAAATAGTTCAAAATAAATAAAGTTTTTCATTCTGTTGTAAAATGCATTGAAAAAATAAGACTATTTAGTGGAATTCAAGGAAAAAACATCAGCTGACAGACTGTATGGAATCGGATAATTTTGAATTATAGAATCCAATATTTGTATCTATCCATCGTTTTCATCATATCAACTGTTGCCGATGGAAGCTACCATTTCGACTTTCGCCGATATGCATCCATATAATTTTCGTTTTCCGATATTTTCTTCAGCTCGAGTTATTTTCCATGCAGGGAGTATTTATCGTGAGTATATTATCGGCTGATTTTTCCAGCCCTCTATTAGCAATTATGTTTAGCTTTGTTTCTTCTATTCAAGCTCAGAGGTCATCATGGTTTGAAAGAATGACAGGCCGCGGTGGCCTAGTGGTAAGGTGTCGGAGCCGGAGGGTTCCAGGTTCGAAACCTGAATCCACTGAAGACCCGTCGTGTATTGGGGCTTGTTGCACATTAAATCATACGTAGAGGGTCAAACGCTCTCCCGTTGGTGTGGTGCAGAAATTTGGGGAGGGGAATTTCAGCTCAGGTATTGTCCTCGTCATCTGATCGCTGTTCAAAATGACGAGATCCGTCTTAAAATAGCCCTCGTGTTGCTTCAAAACGTGACGTTAATATAACTAAACTAAACCCAAAATAGCCCTCGTGTTGCTTCAAAACGGGACTAATTGAGATAATGATATTGGATCAAATCATTGTTCGAGGCATCGAATCGAAATCTAGTTGCCAACAATCAAGGAGAACGAGTTTCAGTTGTCATCATTCTTCTTGTGTATCACTTTTATGCATTCACCAAAACAAATGATAATCAGCAAACATTTCTTGCTCGTGTTTTCAATTGCCTAAGTAAACTTTCAGTTACCCTTCAACGGAACAACGATTTAATTTAGCTCAGGAGCTTCCACGTGTTCTTTCCATTAAGTTCCAAATGTAAAATATTACCTTAGCTTAGATGTTTCAAAAGATGTTGGATGGAGAAAACTGATTCTCGGCCTTTACTACCAAGTGCATGCTACTTTTTCAGAATTCAATAATAAGTTTCAATAGATTGGTTTTCTAAAAAAAATTTCTGCTGAAACTTCCCGGGTAAATCTCATACGCTTTTGAGCGACTATGATTTTTTTCTTTTTTAGAAATTCCTTTGAATCTTTGTACGTCTACTAATAATACACTACAACTTTTTGGCCATTGCTATTAGCCTTTAGATGGTATATGAAAAATCATAGCTCAATTTACCAATAAACTTTTCATACCCAAAAAAAGATAATAACGGCTGCATGAACTTCAAAATGTAGATAGTTTCTGTCAATTGTAAATAACATTGAAAAGACTCATCTTTTAGAAGAAACAGAGAAAACCACATTGGTTTCTTGAGAATGTGCGAAATGCTTCCGCTACTTGTTATGGCACCAAAACAGACTCGTCGACTTCTACGGATTTATCCTTGAATCAAGTTTTTATTCATTAAAGTCATTACTATGATAATAAATAAGTTTAAATGAGTTTTATAATTTGCTTGATTGTTTAAATAACGTCTAGTCGAAAAAAGTCTGTTCTTCGAAAAAACCTCGTATTAAAAGAATAAGGTTCCAGAGATACAAATGGCTGTAATCATAAATCCTGTTAACCCGTCAACGCTCAAATAAATTTAGTTAATTAATAGATTTCAATAAATTTCTATTTAATTAATGTTTAAAACACCTAGATTAAGTTAACTGTGAAGTAAAATTTTAAAAAATTGAGGGATTTTTCTTTTTTTATTTTCTAGAAAAAGAAACAATAGAATACATTTGGTGCAGCCGCGGGGGTGAAAAATGCAACTGTCCTATAAATAGGATGTTAAATATCATAATTAAACTTGTGTGTCTTTTCCGTTGTCGATATGTTCATTTGTAAGTTATAATCGGTACATTAAGGCATGGGATTCTTTGCATGAATGTTAATTTATGAAAGACAGCAACAAAATTCATGGCAGCTTGCCAAAAGCCTGCTAATGAATTTCAGCTTAGTTGGAAAAAACTGATATAAATTTATTTCTGAAGAATATAAATTTATTTAAATAAAAAGTGAAAGCATGAAATGAAAAGTACAACGACCTCATCGTAATATTTAGAAATCGTATATCAAAATGCAAATTAAATATTTTACGAAATGAAGTATAGTTTAAAATCAGATTTTAAAACTGGCGAGAGAGATGGAATCATTTAGAGAAAAGTAAAAATTTGCTCAATCGAGATTTAAAGATCGTTCGAGTGAAAGTTTAATTTACAGGGAAGACAGAACTGCGTTATTTTCGATACATTGTTTATCCTCATCTGAAGTGGGAATAAATGAAAATGCTGAATAGTGGTGAAGGTTATGGAACTGAAGTGACTGTATTTCTACTGGACAAGTCCGACTCGTTTTCTTTATTCGAAATCACGTGGGTATGACGTAAGTTTTCGCGGTTGTAGGGTTTGGTGGGAATTTTTAAAAAAATAGCCAAGGACAAACAAACGCGTCAATGGTTTTGTGAAAAGATGATCGTGACTATCATATCAGAGTAAGGGTGGGCCAACAAAACTTTGAATGCAGGTCAGCATTAGGTGATTTTGCATTAGAAAGGTGATTAAACAGGGATCGGAAACAAATTGCTCGTCAAAAAATATAAGAAGAGATTTACATTTTTTGAATAACAAATTTTTATTCCTTTGGAATAGTTTAAAAGAAGTATGTTAATATTTGAAAGCGGATGTAATCTAACCTCGAAAGAAGCATTCACAACCCCCGTAAGTAATTCTTCCATCATTTTATTTTTCAAAATTTCATCTCTAATGAAACAAACTTGTGTAAAAACATGTGAGAGTTGGGAAATACCTAATCATGATGCAATTTATAAAGATAAAAGGTTACAGAATTTTGCAAAAACCAGTTACTAAAAATAAATTTTTATAAGATTAATAATTATCCATTTAGTTCATTTGACATGATACGTCAATACATAAACAGGAAATATGTATGCAAGAAGATTCTAAGTGATAAAATCTTGAAAACATCCTTTAAAAGTTTTTAAATTATATTTTTGGATAAAACTCAGACCTGCACTCAAAATCACCAACCAGCTGTTATACGTTTATTTTTACATTTTTCTCCAGCCAGTTCGTTAACCTAAATCTCTTCATTAATTAAAGGATAGCATTTCATTAATTTTGTTGATTTCAGTCTAAGTTTCTTGTCTTTTCCAACTTCTGAAATTCAGATCTTTCCGAAATCAATTCTGTATGTATAAAAGAGTGAAATGGTAGTTAAATTGAGCTTCTTATAGCATCTAATTTTACTGTATCAATTAACTGAAGTGCTTCTCTAAACGAGTTTTGTGTTGTTCACAAGAGGAGGAAGAAGACATAGATTCCGCTTATGAAGTTGCATTTTCATTTGTTTGCGGAGGACTATTTACGAGGACACAAAAAAAACTGAAGTTTAAAAACTCCATGAAAAGAAATCCTATTCGAAATGCACCGGAATTGTAAAAATAAAAAATATATATTTAATTAAGATTACTTCATTTAAATGGTAGCTTCGAAACAGAAAGCCAAAAATATATTTACAAAAGAGCTAAAAATATGCAATTCAAGAATTCATATTAAAAAAGTCTTTTTTTGCTTTCTTCTCGTTCGAATAATCTTAATCAAATGAGTTAATCAGTTATTCATCAATAGATAATATGTCATGAATTTATTTCCATTAAAAGTCTTTTTCAAGAACGATATTTAATACAACTTTTTTTCTCAAGATCGCTAATTATTGCTAGCTACAAAAATATTTTGCGATAATAAAACAAAAACCTTTTTTTTGTACAAATATTGAAAAAATAATTGAAAGTAGTCATTAAAAAGGCAAAAGTTTTCAGCATTTAAAACCAAGAAAAAAATTCGAAAAGGACATTCTTGAAACGACATCAATATCTGATAGAATTTAATAACAATTTAAAACCACGAAAAACGAATAGTGAGAAATAAAGGGTGCGGCAGAAAAACGGGCGATTTTGTTACCTTCTATAGAGCGAGTTAGATGAGGAAGAAAACTGGAGCGATTTCATCTGGAAGATAAAATGTTGCCATTTGCTCTATTTAACCCTTTACGGCGCACTACCCTTTAAAGTTTAAATTCTGACAAAAAACTTGTAGGCAGTCTATTTAGGCCTAAAGCAGAACGCAGGTAAAATTTCGTAAAGATCGCCCTTACCGTTTTGATTCTGCGGGTGTTCCATCAACAGGAACACTGCGATACTAGAGCTCTGAAAAGTGCGACTAAGCGAGCATTGCAGAGAAGTAAAAAAATGTCTTCGACACCGCTTTTGGTGTTTTTTCGTGTAATTCCCACAATTGTTCATTTGGCCCACTTATAGATGTAATTTTTGGAACTGTCTTTTGCAGCATCTGTTTAGAATTCCAGGTAGGAACTTGGGGCTGCGTAGAGAGGCCTAAATAAAGCATCACAGCCTAAGATTATGGATCGGCTTGTGTGGGGGTGCCATCTTTCTTTAAAAAAAGAAAGTTAAAAGTGAATGGTAAACCTATTTTTTCCCAATTATAGTTGAATTTAACTGTTTGAGAAGCGAGTAAATTTGGTGTTCCATTCAATGGAACACTGAGCCACAAAGGGTTAAGGAACTGAGTCTTAAATAGAGCAATAGTTAGTAGATAAGAACCATGTTTTAGCAAAGAATACATACTCACTATAAAGGTTTTTTGCAAAAACAACGAGAAATGCGGTTTTAGTGCAGTGTGCATTTAGAGTTGATTCTAATTTTGCATATTAAGACCTTTTCATGGAATCAAACGGCACACTGCAGTGAATACTGACAAACTTTTTTAAAAGTCTTATTTTCAAGTATTTAGACATTTTTCGCCGCTGTATACATTTGCACGGTGTTTCTAAGCGTCCATAACATATCACAAATATAGTTCCTTTATTTTATATTTACTTTCTGTTGCCACAAAAAGCTTTGTATCTCTGATGAAGTTTCTCTGCCATACCTCCAAAGAGAAAGAAAAAGTGGTGAAAATGAGATATCAGTCACAGTAAATGAAAGGGCGAAGAGAAGGTATCCAGCGTACCAGTCCGTCAGTTTTGGTCTTTCCACTGTCTTGACATGAAGTCGACGTAATAATTAGAAAAAAAAAAATGTTAAGAAAGCTATGGGCCCAGAAGACATATTCATCAAAACATTGATATTTTTGCCAACTAACTAAAAGAAAATTTTTTGATTCGTATATCATGCTAAGCACTTCCCAGAACAGTAGAAACTTCCTTACATGCTATTGTTCCCCGGCCAAAAATTCAAGTTAGAGCCAGACGACACTGCAATTCTAGTAGCCCAAGGCATCTCCTTTTCATTCGGGTGCTTCACTTTTCTTAAGAGAAATGGTGCACATTCTGGAGAGTAGTAATTATGACACTCTCACAAAATAATTCATTTATTTGAGGAACCGATGAGCTGGAAAAACACGGCGAAATATCCAGGTCTCCACCTTACAACAAGCTTAGTACAACCAAGCTTCCCTCCATTAGGAAAACCTAAATACAGAAAAATATATAAAATTACAAAGAAAAAATATAAAAAAAGTTTTTTAAAACACTTCTTTACTAGTGTTCTGTAAAGTAGAAAATAATTTTTTTTATCAAAAATATGAACGTCAAAACAGAATCGTAAAAGCTTGAGGCATTGAAAACAATACTGTATAGAAATCAAGAAACAATAAATATTAAAAGAAAGAAAATTCATGAACATTAATTGAAAATAAGTTTCCAATTCGCTTAGAATATTTCTATAAGCATTTACGACTTTATTTTGATGTCAACAGTTTAACTAAAATATAGGTTTTCTACATGTTAACACACTAATAAAAAATGTTTATCTTCTTTTTTTACTTCAATATATTTCATAATTCGTTATTATAAATATTTGGAATTTTTTTTAAACTTGTATATCTTCCTGAATATTCGTGCTATTTTTAAGAAAATGTATATAAAAATTGCGCACATCAAACAAAACTACCGATGAAAGTTACAAATCATTATCATCTTTTTGTGAAACGGGACGAGTCCTAAATCCATTTTTTGTATCAAATTCTGGTCGATCCCCTGGATGCCTTCGTGACCGAATGTTCACTGTAAAATATGAGTGCAAGCCTCTTCTTTACTTGATCGAAATCCAAAGAAAAACCACCCAGCCTTTCGGGAAATATTTGAAAAAATTTGCAAATCCTAAAGTCCTTACATTTCTGTCGCCCACCTGTACTTTATATCACCATGGGAAAAAGATATCTGCAATAAAAAAATAGTTCTAATTTCGATCTCCAGACGGCACTATTCGTGCATATAAGAAACGACGTCAAACAAATTAGGAAATGTTTAACATTCATTATTGAACGCTGTGAAATCTTTCTTCGCCATGTCTTTAGAGAAGAAAGAGGGAGCTGTACAGGTCCAGGACAGCAGAAATAGTAGTTAAACTGCACTGAGAAGATAAAGATGTTTGAACGGCTTGGATAAAGGGCTTACTTCGAAGAATAGTTTTAAAAAGTGATTTCTAAATTTGAAGAAACTGAGGAGTTGGGTGTGTTGTCAGGAAAAGGACGGAAGTAGATTTCAAATGAAACAATTTAAGAAATCGCTGTCGCTTTGGTTGACAATGTTCCCGATATTCTTCGACAAGCGCTCGAGGGATGTCGAGTGAATTGTCTAATTCTTGTTCAACCATACTAAAGGTTCTATCATCCATTGTTAAAGTAGTGTCCTGAATGATCCTCATGGTGCAAAAGCTACAATTCCAAGACCCGCATCAACGCACTGATATTGCTTGCCGGTTTATAGCTAGAATAGCCGTTGACAATTCATGGCTTTTGTAAATTATGTGGTCAGACGACTCGCATTTTACCTTAGACTAAACAGTGAATACACAGAACTGTCGCATATGGAGTGCTGGAAATTTCAATGTTGTGCATGAATCGCCTCTGCATTTTGATTACATCGCTATATGGTGTGGATTTACTGCTTACTTCATTCGTCGCTCCTATTTCTTTAAGGATATCACTACCAAGGCCCTAAAAGGTGTTGGTCAAAAGTGCCTGTTGCTACCAACTTCTTCAGTTGAAAGTCTTTCCTGCCTTACAAGAATGTGTAGAGAATATTGTCTTCGTGCAAGATTATGGAAAGCCACATATTGGTCTTGTGAAGAAAATGTTTCTCCTACACTTTGGAGGCGTTCGGGTAATTTCGAGAAGTTTTCCGAATACCTGACCTCATCGTTGTCCGGACTTGAGTCTCTGCGACTTCTGATTGTGGGAATTTCTGAAAGATTGCGTCTATGGAGAAAGCACATTGATTCTCCATGAATCTTCTGAATCTTCTTGAATTGGAAACAAGCATAATCCGCCATGTTCCTGCAATTCCTCAATAATCCCTTCGCTCTGCAACTGAACACACTATAATGCTGTTTTAATATATTACAGGGTTTGGTTAAATAAAGTTTTATGTTTCTGATGCTTTTTTCTTTTCCTTTATGCACCAGATTTCTCTCTGGTGACGGAAAGTTAAGCTATTATTTCTATTGGTTAATTCTTTTCCCCCTATATAACAAATTTCAAAGAAGCGAGTCAATCTAAATGCATGATAACCACATGGATCTCTGTAGGGTCACTTTAGTTATAATTATTCTGTATTCATGTATGTCACCTCAAATTATTTTATCATTATTTTACCTAAATTCTGCCAAGCTCTTTCGAACTTCTTCGCAGAAATAGAACTCCTATTATATCAGACCAATTTTCTCCAGCTATCGTAATTTGATAACTAATGCTAACCTCTTCAATATAACACTAGTGCACTGCTAATTGAGCAGAAGTGTCAAAGCAAGAGAACATCTAATATTTAGTAGCTATCTTAACCAATTTTTAGTTGAAATAACGATTATTTGCGATTTAGTTGAAACTGCGATTTTTTTTCTTCTGGATTTTCATCCAAGATAAAACATTTACAAATTCTTAAAACCGTTTCTATATACCCGAGAGAAGAAAATAAAATAAAATGTTATATCGCCTGCTTTTTTTTATGAAATAGTTTTCTTTTCATGTATTGTTTATATCTATATATCTATATAGCAATATAATTACTACATTTATCATGCACATTCTTGTAAAAACTTTGCTGACCTAATTCCCTTCTTGAACATATCCCTGACATATACTTGAATGCAAATTTATAAATTCCTGAGATTAACTAAAAAATAATAAGAGATATCTTCATCTTTAAATCCTATATGTTTTATGCCAATTTTATTTTTTTCTGGAAAATTATTTATCATTTAGATTATCCATATAGAAAATCGGAAGAAATTCTGAAAATAAAAAAATTATCTTTAACCAAATGTAAATCTGACACTATTTTATCACTTATTATATTTTTATATATACATTTTTAGAATGTTAATGAGAATTTCTTAATCAATCTGGATTTCTTATAGATTTACTTCCATTAGATTATTAAAATTTTTAAAAGTTTGTCTCTTATTGATACCAATTACCTAACTGATCAGTTCATTTATAAGCATAAACTAGTTATTATTATTATTATTTGCATTGGGATGTGAGTGTTTTAGTTTTAATTTTCCACTATTGAAATATTGGGGGGGGGGGAAATAGATTATTTGGGGTACATCTACTTTTTCCATTTCTCTGCATTCTTCATACTTCCCTATAAGAATGTACTCTAGATGTTGAACCTAGTGTTGTAGGGTAATATCTTTATATATTTTAAGAAATTTGATTTTTTTATTGATTTTAGGCTGCTATTAATCAATACTAACATTTATAAAATGCATGATGATTGTTCTAAATGCCAAAAAAGTTGTTACAGATAGATTCTCTGGAAGAAGTAGATAGTAAGGACTGAATAAATAAAATTGATTTTTTCATTGTAGATTAATGAATTTGCTTTAGAAAGTTATATTGCATAACTCCTTTCTAAATATGATTGTTCTTTTCAAGAGAAATAACTGTGTTATGTGAACTAACTCTAAAAAGAAATATAATCAGTGTTTATGTGGAATCCAATTAAAAATTATCATATGTTAGGAAAATCCATTCATTAGTGGAGTCATCCATCTATTTTAATATAACTGCAAATGCTTTGCAATCTCTTATTCTAAAAAAATTGCGTACAATTTTTTATGGAATACTTTTATTTCTCCCTATTCATACAGAACTTTTTACTAGTTTAAGTCTTGCGTTACGCTGTTGGTTACTTAACTAAAGATTCTTTACTGTAACTTTTTATATAACAGGTATCTACAAGTTAATAGAGGTCCTATGATATACTTCCAAAACAAAAAAAGCTAGCCATTGTTTAAAATTTGTAAATATGTGTGCGGAAAACAAATGGATGTGTCTCATCTTAAAAATGACAACAATCAATAGAATGGTGTGGGAGTATGTGTCAAGACCTAATTCCATAATTTCTTCAAACAGTTTATTCAAAACCTTTTTATCAGTTCTGTATGTGAGAATAATTAAACTACTAGTTTGTAAAAGACATTTACAGCAAATTTTAACTTTAAATGTTTGAGTATGGAACAAAAAAACTAATTGTTAAAAAATCTGCTTGAACAATGTCCTTCAGAATGTTGCAGAAATTTTTCTTTTTAATTTAAATAATTTATTTATATGTTTCAGGAAATCAGTGGTTCAAATTCTCCTTATGCCCTATCTAGATACATTGGCCAAAATATTTTTCAGTCATTATTGTTTTAAAATGAATTATTTTAAAAGCTATGGTTAAATTCATGGCCTAACTTTTCTCTGTGGAATAAAAAAAATTCTTATCAATTTGGGGTGCTGAATATTTTCAATATTTTTCTAATCTTAAATTCTTTTTCTTGATTTATAGTGAAAAACTTCATGGATACTGCTATATATAAATTAAGCAGCATCGCTAAGATTCTGTCGAAAATATAGATGCCATTCTGTTGGACAGTGTTGTAAATTTCTCTTTCATTATGTAAAATTCCATTATGTAATGAAGGAAAACTATAAATAACCAATTTTAGTTAGAATTTTACGAAAAAATATAATCACAGTTGTTTTATATAGAAAATGGATTTTATTTTGGGAAAGGTCCAAGATGAACATCTGCCATCTAGGCAAAAGCAATATTATGATCTAGTTTTTTTTAAGTGTGCAATGTTAAATAAATTTGACTAAAATATCTAGCTATTGGTCAAAAATAAAGAGCTATGTTTGATTGTTAGTTTAGTGTGTAATATTTTTGTTTGATTTTATCAAAATACTAATTTTACCTTATTAGACAGCAATTGTGTGAAAATTGAAAGCTTTTCATTTTTTTTGAGTAGTTTTCTAATGATTTGTGCAATTGAGTATAAATGTGAAGAAAAATTCAGACTGTTAATTTTAGGTATAAAGTTTGCAGGATAAAAAATGTGTGTACTATTTTTTATGAATGTCAAAATTTTGTTTGGGGTGTGTAATCAAGTGTTTTTCATATAACATCTTTTTTTTACTTAGTGTTTTACCTTGTATTTAGAAACTGCCTTACACCAATAACATTTATATTAAATCTAGTTGGTTACATTTGTTTCCATAACATGGTATAATAATTTTAAATTTAATTGTAATTACTTTATATTCTTTCTTTCAAATTTATTTTGCTTTTAATCCATGTGCAGTTCTGATTATCTTATTGGCATATATTACAATAAGTTTTATTCTGTAATTTATCACTTGATTCTATTTCATTAAGCATTTTCATCTTGGTTTGTTATTGTAGGAAGTGTAATACTTGGTTGTACTATGAATCTATAAAATGTATTTTTTATGTTGTAATAGTAAAGTATAAAAATACTCGTAGCTGCTATATTTGTTACTTGAGTTATCTATAAATTAGTATCTTATGTGCAGTATTTGTAATAATAAATGGAATAAAAAAACTTCATTTATAAAGCATGTATTGATTAGAGTACATTAATTTTGTATGATTTGTTAAGGAATAAGATTTGAAGTACATTTCTAGTAGGCGTTTCTCTTGTTTGACTTTAGCAAAAATATATATTATTAGGGTAATTATAATTATACTATTTTTTTTATATTTTATGTTCTAACATGTTATTCTGGTGTACTCATGCAAAGAGTACTAATTAGTTATTGAAGTTTTGAGCACTAAAGATCGATAATAACCTTTACTGTTAGTTAATTAACTTTGTCTAATCAAGAGTAGTTTTCATGTTTTCTTAGAATTCCCTATGCAGTTTTAGAACAAAGGAGATTTTGTTAAAATTTCCATATTCCTTTACATATAAGAAATGTAATATACCGTTTTAATAGGTTAGGATATTCATTCCATTTTTAAAATTAAATTCCATATTTTTCTTCATTTTTAAATAACTGTAAAAGTGTTTTTAATAATGTTATTGTACATACAGATGATTCTGAAGGTAGGGAGAAAGCAGAGAACCATTAATACTATTGCTAGCCTTAAATCAGGGAAATGTTGTAAGTTTAGTCAGGGAAATTTTTCACGAGTTCCTGTATACCTCTCCTGTATTATATTTTTGCTGACTCAGTCTGTCAAGACTTTACCTCAGTGCAAACTGAAAGCCTTATAATTAATATTTCTAAAATTATAATTCGTAAAAGAATCGAGAAAAATTCATGCAAATAATGCGGTGTTGTGTGCTTTAGATGTTGTAGGATAAATGGAAAATAAAATTGCAATATAGAGAATATGGTGAAATATGTATTAGAGGAAATACGTTAAATCTTCAAAAGAAAAAAAAAAAATTACGAGTCAAGTTTAATGATTTTGTGAAATTGTTAAATAACTGCAAATTGAAGACAAAATGCAAATTCTAAAAAAATATACAGGATATTTAGAAGAAAATAAAGATTTTTTTTTTTCACTATTTTATTAAATTAAATTGAAGAAAAATGCACGTTTTTTTGTGTATCTCAAAATCTCAGAATATTTCAGAAGGAAAATATAATAGAATCTTTTGCAGAATTACATTGAAGAAAAATGCCGATTTTTTGCTGTCTTGCAAAACTCTGACAGAATATATAGAGAAAAAAATTTTAGCTTCGATTAAATTGAAGAAAAATACAGATTTTTTCTTCATCTTCAAAATCTGTGAAATCTTTTAAAATTTTAAAATTTCTGCAGTTTTTTTAGATGGGTTAATTAAAAAATTATTTTATTATAAACCGTGCTATATAGTTTACAATTGTTTTCCATTTATAGAAATCTGTTGTACCACCAGAATAATGCTGGTATTAAAAGCTAATCCCCCCCCAAATTGTTTCTTATTAGTTTTAAAATGCTAGAAGTGATGAAACTAAAGGTAAAGGACTTTTCTTTTGTTTAGGTAAAAATCTTTCAGGGATAAAATAATAACACGCATTTTATTACTCTCAAGGGGAATATTTATTCATAATGCTCTTGATGTTACAAGTCACTGGTCTCTTTATTGCTTTAAAATGTTTCTTTTAAACGTTCAGAAAAGGTTAATTAATCAATATTAAAACATTTTAAAAAAAAAGCGATCAGTTTACAAACTGATCAAAGGAGCGAAATTAATAAACCATTTCAGAAAAAGAGCGTTTTTCTTTTAAACGCTCTGAATGGTTACAAATTAGTAAAGGATCGAAATGAGTAATGAAACATTTCCAAAAAGAGCGTTCTTCCATAAACGCTCACATTAAAAATTAATCAAAAAGAGCGACTTCATTGCTTAAAATATTGCTCAAAAGGAGTTTTCTTTTTAACACGCTCCTTTTAATATTAAAAACTGATGGAAAGAGCAGAAATCGTTCAATACAAAGGAGCGAAATTCGTCTCCGAATATTTCCACGGAAGGTTGTAAAACGCTCCGAAAGGACGATGCACTTTCAAGAAGGGAAAGGAGCGAAAAATCGCTCCATCGGAGCGAATTTCGCTCGTTTGGTTTAAGCGTGTAGGAATACTCACTATTAAATTTGCAAATTTTACGCTGCAAGATTATTGGAAATAGCTTAAAATATTGTCATCTTCGACATATTTGAAATTATACTTAAACGTCAATTAATATATGTGACAGACTGGGAAGAAAGGAGGTTACCTCAAAAGAGAACCCTGCCTTGGCACCTGGGGTCAATAGAAGAACGATCGCCGCGGCAGCTCGGATATGAGGTCAGGTCTACGGACATTTCAGGCCCCTATGAGGTAGTATTGTCACGGTGGAGGTATTCAACCCCGCCATACTATACTCCCAGGGAACCTACCACTTATCGGCGGCTTCTCATCCGCAAACTCGTGGTGTCGGGGAGAAAGGAAGTTAGTGGTCCGAAAATCAATTTTAGGGTTCTGACGATTTCTGAGCCGCGGTGGCCTAGTGGTAAGATGTCGGCCCTGGAGCCGGAGGGTTCCACGGAAGATCCGTCGTATATTGGGACTGTTGCACGTTAAATCATACGTAGGGGTCAGACGTCCTGCCGCTGGTGTGGTGCGGAAGTTTGGAAAGGGGTGTGCCAGCTCATTTGTCGTCCTCGTTATCTGAGCGTGGTTCAAAATTATGAGGTCCGTCCCAAAATAGCCTCGTATTGCTTCAAAACGGGGCGTTATTATAACTAAACTGAACTGACGGTTTCTATATCTTCAAAACCTTTCCTTTCACATGGGCACAATAATAACAAGGGAGGGCACGACTTGGGAAATTCAGTTCGGGATGGGACTTGGTTTATTAATAGAATACCTTTAGGGTGTTCATCCGTTAAAATGTTAAAGCGCAATGGCCAGCCAATTGGGAGAAAATGGCCCTCAAACTTTCGGCTTAGCTTATATACGAGTAAGTTGTCGCGCGAATAGCATGATCGGTATAATACTGGATTTGAAACGTTTTGCCCAGGGTTCGATCCCGCTTCGGTTTCTTTTTCGAAATTATTTTTTAAAATTAATATTTGATTAAATTAAAAATTTATAAACACCTTTTAATAGAATATTAATAATTTTAAACATTAAATATTTTTTTATTCATATGATATATCAATCATAGTCATAATTTAATTATTAAACAGTTAAATAATCATAAAACAGCTTTAATGATATTAAATAATAAGTATAATTACTATTATCATTATGTGTCATTAAAATTTTTGAATGATTCCGTTAAAGTAATTACAAAATTTCCGTTCAGGAAATCTGCTTACGGAACAGGTTTTAACAGAAAAAAAGAGAGCAGCCGTAAACCTTTGAATATAGAGGAAAAAGGTCCAAAACCTGAAGTTTATTTCCCAATAGATCTTTAAAAGAAACGAACACTATTTATTAATTATGCAATATGTCAAAATATTCTTTTATTTCTAATATTTTTATGAGATGTTCTTGTATGTAAATAAAAATTAATAAATGTCGAAAAATTTAAAAAATTTACAAAGGGAAAAAATCTTCATTAAATTCTTTTACGATGAAAGTACTATTACAATTATCTAATGAGGGCAACTATAATTAGCTATTATTTAGCACCATTAATTATTACCATTATTATTTGTATTTATAATTAATTATTTTTTTTCTTTTTTGTAAATAATTTTTGAAATTTGTTAAATAATAAGTATAATTACTATTATCATTATATGTCATTAAAATTTTTTGAATGATTCCGTTGAAGTAATTGCAAAATTTCCCATCTAGCCTTACGGAACTGGTTTTGGTCGGGACAGAATGTATTTATAATTATTTAACTGTTTACAAATTATTTTATAACTGTAATTCAAGGATCATATAAATAAGCAGTTATTTTTCAATCAAATGATTAATATTTTGAATTAAATATTCATAAATTGTTAATTTAATTTGAAATTAATTATTAATTTCAAAAATTATTTACAAAAAAGAAAATAATAATTAATTATAAATACAAATTTAATGGTGCTAAATAATAGCTAATTATAGTTGCCCTCATTAGATAATTGTAATAGTACTTTCATCGTAAAAGAATTTAATGAAGATTTTTTCCCTCTGTAAATTTTTTAAATTTTCCGACATTTATTAATTTTTATTTACATACAAGAACATCTCAT